>ML777058.1:296573-345136 GCA_009831015.1 Picea engelmannii | reverse complement strand
TATAGTCCCTGCCCTTGGCCTTCCGGGAGGGACTAATAAAATTGCGTCACATTTGTTTACCAAGTGACTTGATGCCATTGTGGTTAATGCACTTTGCAGAGTATCTTCTGTGCCAGAGATTGGAGGTTGAATAGAACAATTTTGACCTACGTTCTTTTTAACCTTATCATGGTGCCACGTGGCACCACTGGATTGGGCCATGTGTCACCATGTGGTTGGTCCATTCTTTTCATAACACTGCCATGTGTCAACCCTGAGCATACCATGTGTTAAGTCTGCAACGCTGCCACGTGTCAACCCTGAGCATGCCATGTGTCAACTCTGCAACACTACCATGTCACCCTATCTTTTCACTGTTGACTTTTTACTAGTTTGGAAAAAGCTTCATACTGCGATAACTTTCACATACGGACTCGGATTTTCAGTCCGTTTACATCGTCAGAAAGCTTGTAATGAGCACTATGCGATGGTGTAGTTTTCTTGAGCATTGGAGAACTTTTATTTTTGAGCATTTCGAGATCCTCCTGGATTAGTTGACTCCAGGAAGCTTCAGACATAAGCAAGTGAAGGGAATTTGAGGAGGGGGGGAATGTTTTCAAATGGAGACAAAGACAAAGAAGAGAAGTGCACGAGGTCACAAGAGAAGAGAGAAGATTTTGTGAGCAAAATATGAAGTTTACCAATGAGCTTATGGTCAAAATGTAGCAGAGAATATCCAGAACTGAACTTGAGTAGAGAGGGTCATGAATTGATGCTTGTTAGGATAGGAACTAGAACTGAGAGGAGAGGACGTTGAGGGACTACAAAGGCAATGAAGGGACTCCCTTGTGTAGTTATATCCAGCTAGGAAGGCATTTGAAAGTTCATGGTGGCTTTGGACTCAATGGGTAGAAGGAATTTATGTTGTTGTCTACTAGTGAAGAATTGTGGCCTTCACATTAAAACCAAAAACTTTTGAGCAACCTATGTTCCCCTGGTGGTATCATGGCTTGGCACGAGGGTGGCCTACTGTAAAAATATTAAGTGTAGAAGAGCCTATGGTTGGGTGGAGAAGCGTTCACCCTTAATCGATTTCCCAACAAGTTATTCCTAAACAAATAAGTGTACTAACATGTTTAATGGGTTTGATGTTTTTTCCATTTGCAATATTTCTATGTTTGTTCAGTATGGAACTATGGGATTTTTAAATGGAGTATAAAAAATGAGGATTGGATGTTCATGACTTTATTAATCGTATGAGTAAATCTTCCTTATTGATGTATGTCTCTATGAGATAGAAATACATATGGGGAAATTACATTTAATTCCCCTTGAATATCCAGTAACTCTTTCTTGGGAGATTTTATAAACTGATAAGCCATAGTCTCCCATGGTTGAAAACCCAAGACCGGAACATGCATGGATTTCCTAACTATATAATTTATGTAATTTATGAAATGACTTTGCATAATGGGTCATCCATGTTTGATTGATTATGCAAAGGAAACTAGGTTCCTAGCCCTCAAATGACTTTGAGAAAAACAATCACTGGTAAGGGATTGGTTTACTAGGGTTATTTGAATCATTACCTGAGCATAGAGTGTGAATGAGTGACCTGGAAAGGAAGAAAATGATTAAGTGTCGAGAGGTGATCTCGATCATCCCTAAGTGGGATGAGAGGTGATCTAAATCGTTCGTCAGAAAACTAGGCATCAGAAGGATTCAGAAACGACATAAGGCTAAGTCACATGCGTGATCCCGAGAGGCAGTGGGCCATTGATCCGCAAAGATCGTGACCGTTCGTCAGAGATCGGTGGGCAGGAGAAGTTTTCCAGAAAGGCTTGTTTAGACAAGCCATGAGGAGTTGATATTCTGAAGAGGGGAGCTTGATATCCCTTAAGTGATTATCATGTGTTTTCCCATCATTGGGAGTCGATATTTAGAAAGGTCGCATGACTTTTAGGCACAATTAAACATTGTACAACTTTTGGTCAGAAGTAGGTTCTGGACTATTAATCTCGATTAGTCTCGGTCATCCGATCTCATAGCTGGCATGTTAACATGGGCTATGGCTTGTGAAAAGGTTATATGTGTGTCAATCTTGAGTAGACCGTGAGCAAGAGCCCGGACAAGAATGATCCATTGGATTAGCAAGGAAGGAATTCAGACCGTTGGATTTGGCAAGTCCAATGGCCCGATAAGAATCGTGTTGGTTTAAGGACCCATGTTAATCAAGATCATTGATCGGTACTATTTTCTAACCATCTAATCTATCGGATTGGCATGTTTCTTCATGAGGAGCCTCGAGAAATGTGGATGCCACGTTAGCTCGACAAGACAACGTGCCACATGGGCACGCAGGGTCAGGGGACATGCCAGCAAGGGTATATGTGTCTGAGACTACCATGTGGAAGAAGGCACATGAAAAGGGGACAGGGATCCTCCATGAAGTTGTCGGAGTGAAAAGAGAGGCCATTATTGGTCGAGTATTTCCAAACCCAAAGAGGTGGAGAGCCATTGATCTCGGTTGATTTGGTTTGTTCAATGGTTTGAAAGAGTTGTGGTTAGGAGGTTTCCTTCGAGAAAATATTCCCAAGGGATGGACCCGATCGAAGGAGTTTGACCATGGTGTTGTAATATATACAACATGAACTAATAAGAAAAATCTATATGTTTTGTCAAAATACATCTATGTGTTTTGACTATAATTTTCCTTATAGTCAATTAATGTGTTTAGGGCATCATTCAGATGGAGGCAATGGCTTAACAACCCACATAATTATGATATGTACACGTATACACCTAACCTAACATGGGAGATACCATTATCTAAAGATATTTAATGTGTTTAGGGCGTCATTCATACAAAAGCAATGCCTTAACGACCCACATCATTATAATGTGTACATGTATACCTAAAACTATGAGAAAAATAATTCATATAGAATTATATCTTTGCTCCTTTGGTTTCATTTGAACATGTCGCACTCAACATGTGAAAAGATTTTTCAATATTCATGTATGTGCATCCATGTTCCACATATCCTTAGCACCGTGTTTGGAGATTTCAAGGCTATGTTCAATGTTCCATGTATCCCTAGTAAAATATTTTGAGATTTTAGAGGTATGCTCAAGAATGGACAATGAAAATATTAGCAATAAACATAATTTACAATCAAAGGCAAGAGCAATTGAAGAGAAGAAACATAAATGGTGAAGAGCAAAGAATGTGAGCCATCATTGAATATATCTCAATGGGATGGGTTGTTGATTCATTAATTCATGAAATCCACCATTAGTAACACTATAGAAAGAGACAATAACAACATGAGGAGGGGATACATTCCAAGAATTATAGAAAGAGATAATAACAATATGAGGAGAGGATACATTCCAAGCATTTGAACTTGTCTCAGTGAGTGCTAGTAGCAAAAGAATCGAATGTAGTTTAAGTGATAATAGATAACAATGAGATAAAGGCTACTTGGCATGAGTTCTACAAAATGTTTTAAACTTATGGAGTCTAATTCAATAAGTCATACTATTTTTTGGGTTTAGATTTGTTATCCCCTATTCTAGGGATAACTAAGGATATTATGTCTCAAGGCCCACGGGTCCTAGACATGGAGTGCCGAGAGCCAGAAAACTTAAGCTTGGCCTTGGAGGGCCCATGTTTTCTTCAATGCAGCCCATCTATCAGTAGCAACAACATTCATCCCACCAGCCTGGTCCTGAAGTAGTAGTGGGTCTTGCTCTATGAGGTAATGAGTTTGGGTATCATGGTATGTGTCACTCTGATTTTCAAAGCATTTGAATATGTTGCATTGAACTCTCCTTTATTTCATAATGTTTTCTTGGAAATTATTCTCTTTAACTTATTCATACCTGGGGGGGGTGAAAAAATGCACTAGTAAGCTGGTTCTCCTTTAGGATGAGTTTCCAATGGGTGGGTCTATGAAAGGTCATCGTCCATTCCTTCCATACTCACCACTTTTCATCAGTATTCCTCTCATATTCCCCTACTTTGGTTTGGGCATTGGGTTTGCCACACTAGGAAGGGTTGTACCTTACCTTGTGGGAAGAAGGGGCCAAAGGCACAGAGGGTAAAAGTAACTGGAAAGAGTTAAAAACCAAAATAAAATCTTTGAGGTGCTTCGCCCATGGATTCCCAAGAAAGCAATAAAAGGCTTCTCAGTAAGAAAAGGGGACTCGTAAGATAAAATAAAACTCAAGGACTAGTTGGTGGATGGGAGGTCTCATCATGAGCCGGCCTATTAGGTCCATGGGCATGTAGCGGTATGACACTACCATCTATCTGGTCACCAAACCAAGGTAGTGTCTCTTGGTGGCATAGCAAGAGAAAGGGGGTCTCATCATGATCCAACCTCTCATTTCCATAAAGTGCTTGTGTGTAACACTATCACCTCTGGTCACCACGCCAGGACAGTGTCCCCCAGCTTTTCCCTTGAAAAGAAAAAAGACCAAAAAGGCAATAAGACTAAGAATAAAAGGCATTGAATGGGACAGGAAACAATGGCATCCATGATAAGGTGCAGCTCACCCTCTACAGAGGAACCCACATGCAAGACCTACATTTCCTTGTTATCATTGCACCCTCTGCCCAAACATTTCTCTGACACCATTTCACACACTTACATGACCTAGATTTGCTGTCACCTAGGAAACACCCCAAACTTGAGGAGGAATAGCCCAATAGGACATCCTGACACTCTCTCCAAACCTGACTTATTAAACTGCATAATGTCTTTGAGCATTTATCTGGGTAAAGGGGGGCTTGATGCACATGTTTGGGTAATTTGATTATTGGATGTGATTGACATTGCTATGATCCCTGTGACATATGATCCCATGGAGGACATACTTGTTGCTGCTATAGGACCTTGCCCGGTGGACATGTACATATGAGGAGATGATTAGCTCAGACCTCCATGGGGCTGAAAGCCCAACAATGGATGATGTGACCCCAGTCAGGGGCAGAGAGATGTCAGAGACTTGCACCAAGGAGGAAGAAGGACTTTTCACCAGAGACACTTTGGTTTACCTAGACCCAAGGGTGATATTTCTCTTCCACCTGGATGTTGGCCTTGGGAGGCCCATGATGTCACATTTGTGACCCTAGACGTCACCCAACGTCAGGAGTGGCATTATGGAGGCAGTTGTGTGTTGATTGGCACGTGTGGCATCATCCAGGGGCTTGGAAGGCCTAACGTTTTGCAAATGAGGTTCAAAGTCACCCTAGAAGGGCATGACATCACCTCTAAAAATGATTTTAGGGTTTAATTATTAGAATTTGTGTAAAAATTGGATTTTACTTGTAATTTGGCCATGTCGGCCTTTTGTTGACCTAAAATTAATTAAAGGTCATAAGTATTGTATAAATAGAGAGATAAAACTCTCATTTAATCATGATTCACTCATCACACAAGTGGTGTTATGAAATTCGGCCCTCTTTAAGGGTTATTGGCTGAAACTAAGTGGTGTGCAACTTTTGGGGAGGCAAATCTTGGTGTATTTTGGAAAATTTTCATGTGGAGGATCTTCAACTAGGGTTTATGCTTTATTATTCTTGGTGAAGTAAGTAGAAAATATGCATTTATTTATTGTGAATGAATGATTATGATGAATTTACATGTCTCATGTCAAAGATTATGAAATTTCTTGCTTGAAACCCTAAGAGAAAGTCATATGTTACTATCTTTTTCTCTATAATCTTCCACTTGCTAAGATTTATTGAAAATAACCTATCTAGAAGTAGATACTAGAGCCCTAGCATTGTGGCACTCTAGTAACCCTACTTCATTGCCTATTGCATATTTTATTTCAATTTGTCTAAGGAAAAGAGAAATCGGTAGGGCCTAATTTTTATTACTTTCTAACAATTATCTCTGGGACTTGGATTTTTAAGGCCTTGGGCTACCAACACCTCTCTCATCCCCTCCATCCCCTTAGGCTAGATATTATCATTTCTATTTTCCCCTAAGAGTTGTTTTTGCCATCATTGACTCCATTACCCTAGAAGGCACTAGTCTACCCATTACAAGTGTTGATTGATCAAACAATTTTCAGAACATCTTCTCTTGAACACCTACTAACTGCTACTAACCTTACATTAGCCTAAATAATTAACCTACTTGTTGTTGTTACAAACGATTGCTACAACCATCTAACAACAGCAAATTAACCCTAAAAAGTGATATATTATGCTAGCTAGATGTTACTAAAACTATTTGTGACTATTTATTATCAAATTGCCTAGTTAAAGTTATTATTTCAAGTCTTTATTCAAGCATTTTAGAGTATAAATCTTGTGGCTGCTACAAAATACTCATTGTTGTTATAAACTGATACATTGCTGCAAATTTACATCAGCTAGTACATTTCTTAAGAGTTCATTGTCTTATGAAGCACTAATATCATTTTGGTACTTGGAAAGTGCCTCTTTTTGCTTTGTTGTCTCGTTTTGGGCAGGTACACAATAATATTATTTTTCTTCATCTTCAATAAGACTTAAAGAACCCTTTTAACTTGAGTGACATGTGAGAGGGGAGGGACTTTCTTCTATCATTTGTCTTAGCCTTCTCAAACCCTCAGGTCATGGGGACGTCTCCCCTAGGGTACCGCAACATACTTCTAAATAGAAAGGGATTTCCTATTAAGGTGACAGTGATATGTCATTCCCAGTTATGCCAATTTTGATGCAATTGTCTTGGGCTTTGGGAAAGTACAAATTGTGCGATAACAGGATTCATACAATTATCACTAGAAAAACAATGTCCACCAATTTTTTTTTATCTTGAATAGTAAAAACGACAAAAAAGATGTGCCTAGAGTTGAAAAATAAGTGGTTCAAGTACCATGCCTTAAAACCAATTTATATAGTAATTGTTTGGGAATGGGGTGGAACATGACATGAGACAGAAAATACAATATTGTAGATAGTTGAAGAGGAACAAAATTTTTGAAGATAAAGGATGGTGTCTAAAGACACCATTACAACAATTAAGCAAGATGCACTGTGATCAGAACATCACAGTTCATATTGGATCTCGATCGCCTGATTGCCATGATGAAAATGACCCAAGGGGTCTACTTTTTGTAGCCTGAGGATATAACTGATTTCCATAGAATCTAGAATATCTTGTCCACATGTAACTTTCGGTTGTCATATTTGACTTCGTCAAATCACCTCTATCAATTCGGCTCAACAGGGATGCTCGACCCAACAGCCTACGCATCCAACTTGTAGTCGATTTTTGGGTTGTTTGATCCACCACTCGACTATCTTCGATTGTTGGTCAATTGTTCGACCGACAGGCACGTCGACGACTCGACCGACTAGTGTAGTGTGTTGGTCGATTGCTCGACGAACTGTGTCTAAATGTGGGTCGACCTCTTGACCAACTAAAACCAGAAGATGTGTGATGAACCATAAATGCTTGATGTTCCAACAACCCCCCCCCCCAATCAGCACATAGCTCAAGATATTCAAAAGGTGAAATTATGTCATTATGACACCCCCCCCACAATTGTAGCTTCTTGAATCCCAAGCATCGTGTAGAGATTGATAAATCTAGCTTCAGCTAAAGGTTTGGTGAACATATCAACAACCTAATCATATGTTCTACAATATGCAAGAGAGACAACGTTCTCATGAACCATCTGTCTCAAATAGTGAGCATGGAGCTCAACACGCCTCATCTTACTGTGGGAAATAAGATTATCAGCAACCTGCATGGCACTCTAGTTATCACGGTAGATTGTAGTCGAGGTCTGAACAGGAAGGCCAAGTTCCCCCAAAAGTTGGTGAATCCATACTACTTCAGTACATGCTTGCACAACACCACGATATTCTACTTTTGTAGTTGACAAAGAGATTGCCTTTTGTTTCTTGCACAACCATACCAAAGGTCTAGTGCTACAATGAACACATAGCCAGAAGTGGACTTCCTATCATCATTGTCTCCAACCCATTTGGAGTTGGTAAAGCCGACCAATGAATTTGAACTTTGACGATATTTGATACCAAAATGAGTGGTACCCTTGAGATAATGGACAATTCATTTGACTTCTTTCTGATGGCTTTCTTTAGGGTCCTACATAAACCAACAAACAACACTAACAACAAAGGAAATGGCAGGTCGACTATAATTAAGATAAATAATATTGTCGACCAATTGTCAATAGAGAGTAGCATTGATTGCAGGTGTTTGATAGGTTTTGGTAAGATTTACTCCATACTAAAAAGGAGTAGCACAAGGCTTGCAATCAAACATCTTAAAACGTGTCCATCACATATTTAGATTGTGAAATGAAAAATCCATCACAAAGTGGTAATACTTGAATACCCAAAAACTAATGCAAAGTACCAAGATTTGTCATGTCAAAAGAGTCAACAAGTTGTTTCTTCAATCTAAGGATGAGATCATTAGTATTTCCAGTAATAAGTAAGTCATCTACATATAAAACAACAATCAAGGTATCTCCATTTGTATGGAGTAAATACAAGTTGTGATCAAATTCACAACATTTGAAAGCATGTCGAAGACAGAAACGATTGATCTTATCATTCCAAGCTCGGGGAGCCTGCTTCAAACCATAAAGTGACTACTTGAGTTGACATACCAAATTAGAACCTGTCACAAAACCAGGTGATTGTTCCATGAAAATTTCTTCAGATAGGTCACCATGAAGAAAGGAACTCTTCACATCCACCTAATGGATTTTCCATCTAAAATGAGCAGCAAGGGAAAGAATAAGCCAAATAGAGTTCATCTTTTCAATAGAGGAAAAGGTTTTACTGTAGTCAATTCCTTCTTGTTGAAGAAATCCCTTCACAACGAGGCATGCTTTATGTCGCTAAACATTACCCTCATAGGTAAATTTGGTCATGTAGACTCATTGAAGATTCATAATGTTCTTTCCTTGTGGTCAAGGAACTAAGTCCCAAGTATGATTCTTCGTCAAGTAATGCATTTCTATCTACATAGCCTGCTCCCATTCAGGTCGTCCTTCAACATCTAAGTAGGAAACAAGATCAGAATTTTCAAGTACATGAGTCATCAAGAAAATGTTGGCATGTTTCTTTTGACTTTGAGTTCTTCATCCAGAGGAGGCATCTCCATCATCAACTCCAACAGCTTCAATTATCTTGGAAGCCCATCTGGGTAGACAAGAAACAAGTGAACTATTATTCACTTCAACAAGTTGATCAAAAGTCAAAGGATATTCAGTCGACGAGCTAGTCGAGACAGAGGATGATAGACTAGTCGATTTGGAGGTCAACGGTCTAGTCGAAACAACAACAAAATTTGATTTCCTAATTGAAGGACTAAAACATGGAATAGGAGCACCAGTTTCAGAGACAACATCAAGGGGTTCATCCTGTAGAAATATAGGGGAGGCATTCAACAACTTGATGCCAGAAGACTTGTCATCAAATTGTACATTTCATCTGATAATGATTTTTCATTTGACAAGATCAAATAGTCAATAGGATTTCGACTCTTTAGAGTATCCCATCATGATGCAAGCATGACTCTTTGCATCCATATTATTTTTGCAATCATCAGGAATGTGATCCCAGGAAACACATCCAAACACACATAGGTGGCTGACATAAGGCTTTTTTCCATACCATCATTCGACTAGAGTCATGGAAGGAATAGCTCAAGTTGACATGTGATTGAACATATAATTTTCACAATATACTACTTTAGCCTAGAAGCAAAGAGGCATATATTTAGCATACAAAAGACATCTATCCATTTCGACTAATGTCTGATTCTTGCATTCTGCAACGCCATGTTGTTGAGGTGTATGAGGAATTGACCGTTGCCATTCAATACCAGATCGAAGTAGGTATTATTCAAAGGTTTTATTTACATACTCACCATCATTTTCTGATCTCGATCATTTGATGGGTCGACCACGTTGTTTTTCAGCAAAGGCTTGAAACTCCTTAAACTTCTCAAAGAAAATGGTATTGTTTTTCAGGAAAAATACCCATGTGAAACGAGAGAAATCATCAATGAAAGTCAAAATATATCTTGCACCTGTCAGTGAAGGTATATTGGTGCAACAAACATCACTGTGAACTAGTTCTAGTAGGTTCTATGCTCACCATAATTTGTCAGAGTTTAATGGTTTATGCTGATGCTTCCCAAGTACACAACCCTTACAGACTCCTTCGGGGGAAACACTTTTGGAAGACCAGAAACCATATTCTGAGTTTCCAATGCCTGCAGACTTTGGAAATTCAAGTGTCTGAGTCGCTCATGCAAAATTTGAATTTTCTCATCAATGTGAGCAACAAGTGTAGTTGGTTTAGGTTCAGGTCAAGTCCTATCATGGAACATGTACAAACTGTCCATCAAGTCGAGAAGCACGTCGATGACAATCGACTTACCTTTCTTTGAATCGTGACCATAGAACTGATCTGGCCAAAATTCCATAATCTTACGTATATGTGTTAGTTGAGAAACATATATCAAATTGGCACTGAGATTTGGCACATGATAGACGTCAACAATATTCCCATGTCGACAAGAAACATCACCCTGGCTAGCAACATCAATAGAAAAATCACCAGCAACATAGATTTTCCTCCCCTTAGCTATATTCAACCACGTGAACAAGGAGGCATCCTTAGCCATGTGATGAGTGCACCCAAATTCGACTACCCATTCATTATGTGCAGAATGAGACAGCAAGGCCTGAGAAGTTCTAACTTGGAAGGTGAAATTATCAATGGGTCAGCATACAATGGACACGTCTCCTTCAAGGTGTTTAACGTTCTCCTATAAAATGTCTCGCTTCTTATAGAAAAATTTCTCCACATGTCATGTCTTTCCATAGTACTAATATGTCTTCTTATTTCGACTTTGTTGTGGCACATCTGCCTGTCTCTGAGGTTTCTGGTGGAAGAATGCGGGTTTCTATGTAGAGACATCAAACCGTACTCTATCCATGGGATCCATCTATCCCTTACCCTTGAATAAGTGGGCCTGATGTTTACCACCAAGATTTCCTTCTTCAAACAATCTATGTTGATCAATAATCAAAAGACCACAAAAAGATTCAAAGGTGTAATTCTTACCATTTTCCTTGTGTACTTTCCAGTTAGTGAAAAAATTCGACATGAATATGTTGAATTGTGTTCTCAAGTTCATTAGGACCAAATCGATAAGATGTCCATCCTTCTTCAGATAGTTCTTTCTACATTTTCCTAATTTCAAATGGAGTTCTTTGACATGCGCCAAATATTCCTCCATTCTCTCAAAGGAATGAGGATCGATAGAGATCAACAATTTCTCGAACTGAATGGCGTGGATCTCATCGACTCGGTCAAACAATGATTTCATATTCTTCTATACTTTATGAGGACAATTGATTTCACTCAGGTGAAATTGAATCTCTTGTGAGATGTAGGTCATGATGACCCCTACAACTTCATCCTTCTCGCCATCAACAACAAACTTTTCCTGGTCGTTTGTTGGATCTAGAATTGCAACCTTCGTATATTGCCACAGTCCTTTTCTCTTCACTAGGGTTTCCATATACGGCACCCATACTACATAATTTGATCCATTCATAACAACAAGAACAATCTTCAAAGCCATCTCTGATATCTAGACAGAAACTGGTTTAGTTCAATAAGTTCCAATTAGGAAAACATCGACCCATAGTCAATCAAACAATATATCTGAATCAATAAGGTTTGTAGATAATAGGTCGAGGTTTTAAACCATCGGCTCTGATACCACATTTGGTAATGGGGTGGAACACAACATGAAATAGAAAATACAGTACTATATATAGTCGAAGAGGAACAAAAAATTTGAAGATAAAGGGTGATGTCTAAAGACACCATTACATCACTTAATCAAGATGCACTGTGATCAGAACATCACACTGTATATTGTATCTTGATCGCCTGATCACCATGATGAAATTGACCCAAGGGTTCTACTATTTATAGCCTCGAGATCTAACTGATTTCCATATAATTTGGAAGATCTTATCCACATGTAATCGTCAATTGTTAGATTTGACTCTGTCAAATCTGCTCTATCGAGTCATCTCGACGGGGATTCTCGATCCAACCCCTACACATCCAACTCACAGTCAATTGTTGAGTTGGTCGATCCACCTCCCAACTATCTTCGATTGTTGGTCAATGTTTTGATCGATAGGCACGTTGACTGCTCAACCGATTGGTATAGTGTGTTGGTTGATCGCCCGCTGAATGTATCCAGATGTGGGTCAACCTCTCGACCGACTAAACCCATGAGATGTGCGATGAACCATCAATGCTTGATGTTCCAACAGTAATTTCACAAGTAGCATACCTTTGTTGGGATACATATCCTCTATAGCGCTAGTAGCAACAATAGCAACAAGTGCAAATTAGCAAGCACAATAGTAAGAGAGAATGAAGAGTATACTACTCCCAATAAAAATAAATGGATCTACCTAGGTTCAAATCAACTACATTTGGGTATGTTATTGGATATTCATTTGAATCAATCTAATCAATTGTTTATTCAATAGTTGTTTCAATGGGATCTACATCTAAATATTGATATCCAACAAGCTTAGATGTGATGGTGATGGATATCTAAATGGGATTGGAAATGGAACTACTCTTGACTTGAGAACTATTGTTTTTGCTCTGAAATTTTTCTTTGCACCTGAAAAAATTGTGTATGGATCTAGAGCTCAATTTGGACAAAGAGGGAGTTACTCCCTAACATGCTTTCACTTAAGTTTTATTTCCATTCTTTCTAATAGTGTTGGGTAAACCCCTACTCTACCATCCTTTGCCTTTACTGCAAGGATTTGTCACTGGTTCACCCACTGGATCGACCATGTCAACAACTGAAGTTTACTATGCAATGGTTGGGTCTATTACTATTTCTGTAGAGGATGCTCACTTCACCAACTAAAAACCATGAAAAACTAGTTTTGCAATGTGTTAATATTGAACATTCATGCCATCAATGTTTCCAAGGTTCAATGGGAAACATCATGGGGCATTACAATTAGAGTGAAGTTTGAACATGAAAACTACATGAAAGATGAAAAAAACGTGAAGAAGTCAGTATTCATGCCCTCCAAATTATTAGTCTCACTATGAAGACACAAAGTTCTTATAATTCCTCAGCATCATTGCGGCATGTTGAAATTAATTTTTTGCTTTACATTATAATTGTTGCTTCACTTATGTTAAACAATAAGAAATCGATGGAAGCAATCTAAAATCCTAGAGTGTGTACACACACTAGTTCGGGTCTTTGTTTGGTTATGGATCAAGCTTCTAGAGGGGCCTCTCCCTTGGCCCCTCAAGATCTTGAGACAATGGATTGTCAGGCCATGGTCTCTTCTATAAGGAAGACAATGAAATCTCAACCAACTTAGCTTGTGAAGAAAGTTGAAAATATTTCAAAGGTTAAAATATATCCATCTTCCTCAAGGCTTAGGCTCTTGCATTGAAAGAAAAATGCCTTATTGGCTAGTTCAAAGAAATTTGGCCATCCCCTCGAACCATGGAAACCTGGATTCAAAAAAGATGGCAAAGGTTGATAAAAGGGAAAATGACTTACCACTTTTGTAGTAGGGGGTTCTACGCCCTCCTATTCAAAACAAAGGAATATAGGGACTTAATATTTAACAATGATTCATATTTTCTAGGATCCTGGGGATTGTAATTGAATAGATGGACACCATACTTCAACCCAAAGAATGGTGTGCCATCAATAGTGCTAGTATGGGTGCATATTCCTCACCTTTCCACTTTATTGTTGGGGAGATGACTCCCTAAGAAACATAGGCAATGCTCTTGGGTAATATATAGACAAGGCATAACCAAAAGAAAATATGTTGGCATGTGCTTGGATCTGTGTAGAGGTAGACCTGAAAAAGGTCTTCTAGAATGCATCCTCTTAAGTTTGGATAACTAGCAATATGAATAACCTTTAGATTATGAACAAATACCTTTTAAGTGAAAATATTGTCATGAGTACACTCACTTTTCCAAGGATTGAAAGAATATTTTCCACAGAATCTTTAGCAAGTTCCTAAAAAATAGGAGCAATAGAAATTAGTTAAGAAGAAAATGGGTTCCAACAAAAATCTATAGGCAAATCCCTAATAATCAACAATGGGTACATCGGTGCATTTGGGAATAAACCCTCTAGATCTCAGCCAACATCCAAAGGCAATGCCTTGAGTCCACACTCTAGAAATCCCGCAAATCCTTCAAATTGGTATGGAATGGGAACTCCCCACTGTTGCATAACATATATGAACTTTTGTCTCAAGAGGATCAAATCCCTCTAGTAGAAACCTCAGAAAATCCTCTCTCAACTCAGCAGTAGTGGCCATAGCAACCCCAAAGAAACCTTTGGTATAAATAGCAATTTTCCCTTCCTTAGAAGATGAAAACAAGGTCTTTAAGAGACTATATTAGATTAACAATGTTTATGAGCAACTACTTCTCCCCCCTACAATAAATAATTCCAAGAATAAATATAAAATGGCATCAGAAGATGAGGATAAAGAAGAACAAATATAGGATGGGAATACCCATAAAAATCCTAGAAGGAATACGATGAAAGAAAGAAGAGAGGAAGTAGTGGATAGGGACAAAATGATGGGGATGCAAACAACTATATACTAGTCCTTAGCATCTGCAACAAGTCCCTTGAAGACATCTGGAGGAAGTGTTCCATATAAAGGTGGTAGCCAAAAAACCTCATACAAATAATGAACGTCATCTCTTAGAAATGAAGGGGATTAGGTAGCGGAAATAAGGAAGCGGCCTTGAGGGACCTAATAAAATTAGAATAACCAACTATTCATCTACTCATGGAGGATAAAATGAAGGAACATGAAACCTTGAAGACATGATATAAGCAATGGAAATTTAGTGATGGAGTGGTAGTGAGCTCAAGAGGAACATCTTGGGGGTTTTGTACCCCCTAGAGAAACTATGTTTTGCATCTGAGTTTCACCCATCAATCACATCATTAGATGTGATCCAGATTCTCTCATTATCATACTAGTAAGCAGCTTAATATATTCAATATATACATACATGTAGCTTACATGGAAAATGAAAATTGTTGGAGATTGTTGTTAGTGTTAAAGGATATAGAACATGCAAGGAATATTATCATAGAAAGGGATTTTTATGTGATCCTAAACAACAAAGAAAAGAGAGGGGGAAACATTGTTAGGGACCCATTTAGGGAAAGGTTGGAGGACCTAATGGTTGAGTAGGACATGATTGATATCAAGCTATCCAGAAGGAAGTTCACTTGGAGCAACACGAGGCCAGGACTTGGTCACATAGTGGTTAGATTGGATATATTTTTAGTGGACAATGATCTCATGTTTCAAGAGTATTCCATCAAGTTTTAGATTATCCACTCGGTGATTTCAAATCACAAACCAATCATCATTCAAATCCAAGACTCTCTTGACTATGGTCCTATTGACAGCTCCAAATGTCCTGTCAAGAAGGTAAGGGAAAATTTCTTATGGTAGGTCATGATTAGACCTACTCTCATTTGGGATGGCACTTCAAACTAGTATGTGGGCCTCGTTTCCACTTAATGATTTTCAATTATAAACTAGATAACAGATTTTCCACTACATAATTCTAATTAAAAATGAAACAAAGTATCTATAGTTGAATTAAAAATATTATATTCTACTATAATCCTATCCTGATCAGGAACAATTCTAACAACATAGACATAGTATGAAATATTATTACTAACTAAAGAATTAGTTCATGTCAATCAATAACATGTTGTAACAATAAAATCGCAGATTAACTCACAAGTAGTTGCAGAGTAGACATGTAACATTATCCTTGTGTCTATTAGAAATCACAATAACATAAGCATCTTAAATGGAATACATAGAAATAGTTCATATGGCATTCATTCAAGAAACTTATAAAACAAAAACATATGCAGAGTAGTCCCATGCACATTTGCCAACATTCATGACTTCAAAATTGGCTTCTGCTCTTTATTTTCTCAAAAATAGCAGTATCATCTAATCTTACAATGGGAAAAAGTCCCTCAATATTCGATAGAGCTCTCTTTTATAAAACAAGAGAGTTTATCAATATCATATAATTGTTATCATTTAATATGACAATTACACCTTATCATTTCATATTCTCATATTATGTGTACAATTCAGATTCTAGGGAGAAATATACATTATACAAAATTTATGAGGCTTTCTTGGAGGCTAAGTCCTCTACATAAGCCATCCACACTTGGTATGCTTTGGTGATGTCTTCTAGCTTGCTCTATTAGAAAAACAGGATTGTGGAGAAAAAAAATAAAACAAATGTGGAAATAAAACATAGAAGATACACAATACAATAGAGACACAGATATACGTGGTTCACCCAGTGTGGGATAAATCCACCAGAGAAATTGTCAGGTCCTTCATTTTTATTATCCAATAAAATGAAGGGATACAACATACAACACACCCGTTATAACTTCATCTTCTTTCTCTCACAATATCCTCTCTCATAATACTATATTCGCAATGATACACAGCTGCAATACAATTCCCTCATAATAGAGGGTTTCCTTCTAGGGAAAAAACCCTAACATAATTTCTACCATCAGATCTGTGACCTTATAATGAATGGTCAATATTTACTATGAAATTACAATATACATATACAAGGCAATTTTTCCTTCGGGAGCATCGCCCCTGAACCCCTGCCAAGGGCCCACTTGCCCCCGAACCCCGTAGGGGGGGGGATCCCCCCCACGTGGAGGGGTGTATAGTATTCATGGGGTATAAACATGGTTGAAAACAAAGACCTATGAATCAGGAAGATAATCAAGCTCCACAACCAACAACCTACCACTTGGAGACTGATCTCAACAACTCCACCGTTGTTGTATCTGTTGGGCTATGATCCTTCTTGGACCTAGAAAATTTCTCATATTCACCTTCATGCTTGAAGACTAACTAAAACTGAGAAAGAACTCAGTTTCTCCCTAGTTACTCCCTTTATTAAAATGTCTGCAGGATTATGTCTAGTATGTATCTTTTACAACTTCAAATGTCTAGCTTCCAAGACAGATCGTATGAAATGATACCTGAAATGTATATGCTTAGTCTTCGAGTCGAAGGTTGAGTTCTTTGCAAGATGAATGGCACTCTCACTCTCACTGTACAACCTTTTATTCTCCTGCTTCTTTTCCAATTCCTCTGTAAACCTCTGTAACCAAATAATTTCTTTATTAGCCTATGTAGAAGCAACATACTCTGCTTCTGTTGTTGAAAGTGCAACAACCTTTTGTAGTTTTGAAATCCAACTTACTGTTGTTCAACCTATAGTAAAAACATACCTTGTGGTGCTCCTCATGTTATCTTTATCGCCTTCCATATATGAATCGACATATCCTTGTAGAACAGTTTCTGGACCTCCAAAACATAATGCATGCATAGCAGTACCTCTCAAATACCTGAGAATCCACTTTACTCACTCCCAATGTTCTTTACCTAGATTATCCGTATACATGCTCACAACTCACATTGCATGTGCAATATCTGGTCTTATGCAAACCATCACATACATCAAGATGCCAACTGTTGATGAATGAGGGACCCTAGACATGTATTATATATCCTCCTATGTCTTAGGACACATTTCCTTAGTTAATTTGAAATGGCTAGCCAAAGGTGTACTAACTGGTTTTGCATCCTGCATTATAAACCTCTCCAACACCTTCTCTATGTACTCACCCTGAAACAATGTCAATTTGCAATTTTTCCTATCTCTTTTTATTCTCATACAAGGGATTTTCTTTGCAGCACCCCAATCCTTCATCACAAATGAATTAGCTATATGCATATTATACCTTGCAACAAGCATGCCATCTACATACAATAGAAAGATAATATAGCTTCCATTTTCTAGCCTTTTAAAATAAACACAGTGATCAGAATGACATCTACTATAACATTGTTCGGTTATAAACCTGTCAAACTTCAAATACCATTTCCTTGGAGCTTTATTTAGGCCATACAAGATCTTCTTCGACCTTCATACCAAATTTTCCTTTCCTTTGACCTCATACCCTTGTGGTTGTTGCATTTAAATGTCTTCCTCGAAATCCCCATGGAGAAAAGTTGTTTTTACATCTAACTGTTCAAGATGCAAATCTTATATTTCCACAAGACTTAAAATAGTACTAATTGAATTCATTTTAACAACAAGAGAAAATATTTCATCAAAATCTATACCTTTCTTTTGTGCAAACCCCTTTACAACAAGTCTAGCCTTATGTCGGTTTTTTCCTCCATCTTGTTCCTTCAACTTGTAAACCCATTTATTCTGCAATGCTCGTTTTCATACAGGCAACTGAGCCAAGTCCCAAGTCTGGTTATTTACCAAGGAATCTATTTCTTCTTTCATGCCCTGCTCCCACTTCTTTCTAGTGTYTACCTGCATTGCCTCTTTATAACATTTTGGTTCACCAGAATCAGTCAACAATAAATAATACAATGAAGGAGAGTATCGTTCAGGGGGTCTACTTAACCTGGTAGATATTCTAACAACACTTGCAGGAGTTTGAGGTACATGTTKCTCCTGTTGTTGTACATTTTGATTTTCTGGTACCTTTGGAATTTCTTYTTCAGTGATCTCATTAAGCACTATGTATTCTAGTTTTTCTTTTTCATGTTGCTTTCCCTGCAATTGATCTTTGTACATGACCTTCTCATTGAATATGACATCTCTACTTCTAATGATTTTGTGATTTTCATAATCCCGTAAGCGATAACCAAACTCATTAAGACCATATCCAATAAAGGTACACTTCTTGAATTTTTCTTCAAGCTTTGTTCTATTTTCTTTATCAATATGGACAAATGCTTCACAACCGAAAGTCTTCAAAAATGAATAGTTTACGTTTTTACCTGTCCATGCCTCTTCTGGAATGCCACCATCCAACGAACTTGAAGGTCCTTTGTTTATCAAGTAAACAACAATATCTACAACATCTACCCAAAATTGTAAGGGAAACCCCACATGCAATCGCATACTCCTTACACGTTCCATGATTGTCTTGTTCATCCTTTCTGACACACCATTTTCTTGTGGTGTTCTTGGAACTGTCTTCTCTCTACGAATCCCATGGTATGAACAGTAATTATCAAACTCCTTTCTGGAATATTCACCTCCATTGTCTGATCTGAGACACTTCAACCTTTTTCCTGTCTCATTCTCAACCAAAGCTTTCCATTTCTTAAAAGTATCAAAAACATCAGATTTTTGTCAAATGCAACAAACCCAAGTTTTTCTAGTTGCATCATCAATAAAAGTAACATAATAACGAGAGCCACCAAGAGATGATACCTGAGCTATTCCCCATACATCTGTATACATAATCTCTAACCTTTCACTCTTCTTTTCTTTTTTGACTATGAGAAATGTGACTCTCTTCTATTTTCCATAAGCACAATGCTCATGGAAATCCAAATCAATTTGTTTAAGATCTGGCAACATATCTATTTTGTGAAGTATCTACATCCCCTTCTCACTCATGTGTCCAAGCCTATGATTCCACAGTGTTGTATCCACTCCTGTAGAAGCTAAAGAGATAGAAGAATCAATATTAATAGTACATAAATACAATGTACCAACCTTATCTCCTTTTGTTATCACCAGTGATCCTTTGGTGACCTTCCACGCCTTATCTGTAAATATAGATACACAGACTTCACTTTCCAACTGCCATGTTGAAATTAAATTTTTCCTTAGATCGGGAACATGTCTTACCTCTTTCAACAACCATTGGTTTCCATTCTTTTGCTTTATGTGTATATTTCCCATTCCAACAATTTTACATCGTGCATCATCACCCAAATGAACCTGTCCAAAATCACCTCGAACATAATCTAGAAAATGTTTCCTATGGGGTGTGGCATGAAATGAAGCCCCTGAATCTACTACCCAAGAATCAGAAATATTATCTACAGAAAGAATCAAAGCATCTTGTAACACATCACATGTTACATTTGCTTCTTAATTTTTCTCTTGTTGCCTATCTCTTTGTTTCTTTGGAGCTCTATAGTCTTTCTTCATATGTCCTTTCTTCCCACAATTCCAACACTATATCTTTCCCAGTCTGGATTTGGATACACCCTTCCTAGAATTTCCTTGGTTCCGTGATCCCTTTCCTCTATCCTTTTGTCTTCCCTTGTTCTCCATGTTTAACGCATTACCTGATGTCTCACCTCTTATTATGTCGCATTTCCTCGCTAAGGATAACACCAACAACATCATCAAATTTTAAAGTGTTTGAACTAGAGACAGAGTTACTTACATCCATGACCAAGCCATTCCAGCTTTCTGGCAATGAGCATAAGATTAGAATATCCCTGACCTCATCATCAAAATCCACTTTTACATAACTTAGTCGATTAATAACTGTATTTAATTCATTTAAATGATCTGCAACAAACCCACCTTCTAACATATTCATATTAAATAATCTCTTCATTAGAAATACCTTATTGGACGTCAAGGATTTTTCATAAAGTTTAGCCAATGTGTCCATCAACTCCTTCATTGTCTTTTCTTTTGAAATATTGAAAGCCACTGACGTTGCCAGGCTCATTCGTATCATTCCCAGTGCCTTTCTATCGAGAACCTCCCATTCTTCATCCTTCATGGTCGTCAAGTTCTTTGATATTCCACCCAATGGTAGGAATAGATCCTTCTGATATAAATAATCTTCCATCTGCATCTTCCATAACTGGTAGTTTTGGCCGTTAAATTTCTCAACCCTAAAATTTTCATCTTCTGCCATTGCTCCCACTCGAACTAGGAACCCTCTTTTCCTGTGAGTTACCTTTCACTCTGATACCAATTGTTAGAAAAACATGATCGTTGAGCGATAAAATAAAACAAATGTGGAAATAAAACACAGAAGATACACAATACAATAGAGACACAGATATACGTGGTTCACCTTGTGTGTCTACGTCCACAAGAGAAATTGCCAGGTCCTTCATTTTTATTATCCAACAAAATGAATGGATACAACCTACAACACACCCATTGTAACTTCCTTTTCTTTCTCTCATAGTCTCCTCTCTCAGAATACAATATTCGCAATGATACACAATCGAAATATAATTCCATCATAATAGAGGGTTTCCTTCTAGGGAAAAAACCCCAACATCACTTCGACCGTCATATCTACGACCTTATCATGAACAGTCCAAATTTACTATGAAATTGAAATATACATTTACAAGGCAATTTTTCCTTCGGGGGCTTTGCCCTCAGACCTCTCACGGGGGGGAAATCCCCCCCTACAACCCCTGCCACGTGGAGGGGTGTACAGTCTTCATGGGGTATAAACATGGCTGAAAACAAAGACCTATGAATCAGTAAGATAATCAGGCTCCACAACCAACATGCTCACCTTCATCTTTTCAAGCCCCAGCTCTCAATCACATATTTTGTCTACAACTTCTTTTTACATGTCCCTGTGGATTTTGTTTACAAACTCATTTGCAACTACAATTTTTTTGATTGGATGCACCAAGTGTTTACTCAGGACATCTTGGTTGACCCCAGTAATCTTCCCAATAGCCTCCTTGATTTTGTCTTGATTGTCTTCGACCTTTGTTATTCTCAATTTGCTTGGTCATGCTTGAGCAAGCTCTTCTTTACTTGCATGTTAAATTGTTCTAGCAACTCATCTATAGAATTCTACACGCTGGCACATGTTTTATTTGAGAGACTAATGGTATCCTTAACATCTTGGCATGATTTTTTCCACCCATCCATCAACATTTGAGTCTTTCTCTACTCCTTTGTGAATCAGAACAAAGTTGTAGGGGTTTCTTCATGTCTTTCCTACTAGTAAATGATTTTTTCAGAGGCATGTTTGGTCTATGTGTATTATCTCTTTAGCGCATCTCACTGATCAAACAAGCTAATGATCTCATCCTAATAGTCTTGGATTTCATTTAGCTGGGTGAAGAAGATTTTTTGTGCTTCTCTCAACTCTTCATTGCCTCTACTATCTTCTTCTCTTACATTGTCTAATGCATGGGGTTCATATTGGCTTTCCTTTTGTTCCTTCTCCAATTTATGGATCTTCATTCCATACTCAATAACCTTCATCTTCCTTTTCTCAAAAAGATCCATCTCTTCTTGGCGCTCAACTTTTATTCTTTCCATATCTCATGAATATTTCCTTCTTAGAGTTTCTCACTATTCCTTTTGCAGTTGTTCAGTTTCAATGGCCCATTGCTTAAACTCATCCTCCAAATTATCCCTCTATAATTTCATTTGTTCTTCTAATTATGCCACCTTTTCTTTATAGAGTTCCAATGTCGAACTTAATTCACATAATGATATTGAATATTCCCTTGCAAATGCACTCAAAGCTTATGCATTATCCAGAGCATTAACTTGAGGATTTGCTCCCAATTTCCATGAAATCATTTTTTTGAAAGATACTTTGTTGGGGAGTTCTTCACCTCTTTTCCTTTTGGTTGATATTTTCTCGATTCCTCTCTTTGAATTGTTGTAATAATATTCACCTACATCTACCAAAACATCTTCTAATTCTATTAATTGAGAAGAGTAGGATAAGTTTCCTAGTATTGGTCTCAGAGGGGTGCCAACGTGGATAGGTGTATTTACCAATGTAAGTCATATGACATATTTAGGACTTTCCCCTCTGTTTTAATCCTCATCCTATTTTATTTACTTTTTCCTCTCGGCCAATGTCAATTCCTCTTCTTTCTTTCTTCTTCCTATTTTTCATTCTCGTCTTCCTCTTTATTTCTCATTTCCTCTCTTTTCTTTTCTTCTTCCTTCTTCTCTGGTTCTGCTTCGTCAAATTTCTTTTGTTATGCCTCTACATCTTTTCAGGTTGCTTCTTCCCTTTTCTTTTGTTCGGATTTCGCAATCCTTCTCTTTTCTTCCTCCTTTTTCTTGATTTCTTTTTCAATTGCTGTATTTTGGGCTGCATCTTCCCTTTTTCTCTTTTCTTTTGCTCAGCTTCAATAATTTTCTTTTCCTCTAACTCAACTCTTTTCTTATCTTCTTCGACATCCTTTCGAACTACTTCCTCCTTTTTGCTATGTTCCTCTAATTTGGCCCTTTCCTTGTCCTCATCTATTTTCCTCTTTGCTTCTTCCTCTTCTTTCCTTTTTCAAATTTCTTCTTCTACTTTTTGTTTAACTTCTTCTTGATTTTGTTTCTCCCTTTGCTTGAATCTCTCTTATGCCTCCATAGCCTTATTATATGTTTCTTCTTATTTTTCCTCCTCTGCAATCTTTCTTTTCTCTTCTTTCTCCTTTTCCCTAGCCAAAATTAATTTGAATTCTTCCTTAAATATCTTCTTTCTTTCTTTCTCAGGTCTGTGTAATCTCTCTTTTCCTGGTACATCTTGTACCATGTTTTACTCCTCTTCAAAGACTAGGTCCCCTTTGAAAAATTCCTTTCAAATATTCACATCATGTGAAAAAGGGTTTATCAACCCCACAGACTTAATATGATCCCTTACAATTCCTCTTGGATCATGTCTTATGCGCTTTCCTATGAATATACATAGTTATTTCAAAGTTGTGGGTTTTGTTGGAACAAATATTGAAAATCTCTAAGCTTAGTGTCTCTAGTCAAAAGTTATGTCAGTTGTGCCAGCTAGCTTTAGAACCTTGTTGCCTGGCATAAGTTTTTCTTTAACCATTAAATCCTTGCATCATCTGGCGCAAACCTTCCCACTGCAGTGAAACCTCTAAACCTATCACCATTTTCGTCGAACTTTTCTACCATCAAAATCTCAAAGTCTTACGTCAAAATTGGCCAAAATCTCAAATCTTTAAAATTTCCCAAGGTCTCCTATTTGGTCTTACTTAGCAATTCCTTGATTGTCGAAAAATGTCAAATTATAAAGTCAAACTATAAGTTTTGTTTTTTCTATATATCATTATAAAATTATTTTATATAATTTTAAAAAATTAATATTTTATTTGACTTTATAGTCTGGTTTAGCCAAACCCTTTGCACCAATTCTCTTTTATAAAAATTGTTGGGTCCACTACCCTTCATGTCCCAATCTCAGAACTATCCACTGTAAGCCACACACATGCCAAGTCACAAGACAACTCACACAAGACTCCAAGGAGAGAATCCAAGTGAAGACCAAAGCAATGCACCATCTGTATAAGACCAAAGAAATGCACCATATGTCCGAGCATAGACAGCGCCAAATATAAAAGGTGCCATTTCGAGAATTAGCAAAGGAATCCAAAGCTTTATCAGTCAAACTTTCAAAGCCATAAATCGACTGCCACAACACGCACAGGGGTTTATTTTGAAAAGTGAATGCCTCCAAAATGTCAGTCTTCGCAGGGAACCAATTACATGGATGATTGTATTCTCTTTATGAATAAATTATTAAAGATCACCCGACCGTCTGCATCATCGGCGGATCGACGCCTGTCGGGCACTTCGGGCCTGGATCGACGCCTGTCGGGCACTTCGGGCCTTCGAACCTGCGCAAAGTTTAACCACACTCCACTTCGGGAATTTGACCACCGGGGGAATTTTAATAGCCACTCCTCCCTTCCCCGAAGCACGAAGGCCCGAAGTCGGGATTCCATCCATACGCATCAAACGACGGGAAAAAAAATTGAAGAAGCTTTTCATGGTATTCTGAATGATGAAAAATCCATTGTGAAGCCAAATCGACATTGTGAAGCCAAATCGAAGGATTTTTCAGTTGATGATTCATATGTATAAGAAAGACGACAAACGGGATCAAGCTCACAAGTTTTATGGAGAAATGGTTTCTAGGGGAATTCCTTTATCCACTGTTACATTTAATAGTTTGATGACTTCTGAAATAGATTACAAGGAAACTGGACAAATATTCAACCAGGCCAACACAAAGCTTATAACATCTTGTTAGACGCGTATGCCAATTCTACATGAGTTGAGGGAGCTAAAACTGTGTTCAAATGAATGACTAGAGACAAATGCCATCCTGAATTGTGCTCATATACAACTCTATTATCTGCATATGTTAATGTTGACATGGAGGGAGCTGAGAAATTTTTCGTCGGATTGAAAAGAGGTGGAATTGTGCCAAATGTTGTCACATATGGTACACTAATTAAAGAATATGGCTCAGACGCGTTGATCCAAATGAAAACGCCCTCTGTCAAAGAAAAAAGAATGGAAGCCGAGCTTCTGAATGTTAGCACGCAGGTGGAAAATGAACAGATGATACTACGAGACCATCCATGAACCAAATATGCCACTTGTAAAAGCTATTAGCATCGGTTTTAAGAAGGTGGCAGAGCACCTGACAGCTATAGAATTCCAGGAAGGCAAATTGTTTCCATATTCCTCGAAACAAATCAAGATTTCTTTTAGATTATTTTTGGCACAAAGATTGAGTAATGTAACGGTTTAATAGTTAATATTGTATTGGCGATTTAAATAACCATTTTTTKGGGAGAAAGGGAAGGGGGAACAGCTYGAAGGCCTTTTGGGGGTTGGGTTTGTAATGCCATTCCTTTCASTAAATATAGAACAGAAGCTAAGAGATTATATACCTCGTCATTGTTTAATTCTGACTTTTCTTGTATCGTTTTTTCAGATTTACACTTATTCTTTCTTCCTTCTTTTACATATTCAGTGTGTAATACCTCTAATTCAATAACAAGACCTGTAGCTTGACTGTTACAAGTTACATATATGCATGTTTGTCTTTCGAAGTTATTTGTTATTCCTCTCTTGAAATAAAGATTAGACTTATCGGAACTAGATACCTAATTCTTTGTTTCAGTCTTCTTCATCCCCTGTCTTCTATCCATCTTCCTTATTTTAATTAAATTAGGCAAACAAAGTCATGCCTCTTCGTTTCTGATTTATAAATGATTGAAAGGCATGTTTCAGACCTAGTTCTAGAAGCCTCATATGATTGATCAAACAACAAATTATTATTTCATTTAAAATGTGCTAAGGCTTGGTTCTACTACAGCCTAGAGTCAACTCTTGCGACTATAGGTTCTTTACGGACTTGTGGTACATTTAGTAAGTTGAATCCTCCTACCTTAATTGGAAACTTGTGCCAGAGTCTCTTGGAACCTGTAACCAAAAAGGAAGTTATCCCTTCCCCTACAATATGATAAGCAATCTCCCTACCCAATAACTTGTCCGAGACATATTTAGGAACTATTTGTGGGGCTTGTGCACAACCAAACACTCTAACATATTTGAAGTGTTTTTCAATATACCAATCACCAATGTCTTTGAGCACCTCAATGGCTCCTTGAGATAACCTACGAGGGTGGTGGTTGAATATGAAAAAAAACAATGGTACCAAAAAATAGCCACAATTGTCAACTAGATACTTCATGTAATCAATGTCCTACAATTTAGAGCAATATATATGGACAGGTGGTAGACTAGAGTTCCATTCCCATCCCATAGAAGGAAAACTTATTCAAGAACAGAAAACATCTATCAGATAGGTGGACATATAAAAACCTGGTTTTTTCATCCCTGGGGCCTCTCTAGCATTTTTGAAGAAGATGAATGCAAGGATTTGTCCCCAGTTGAAGACGTGTCCCACCTTGGCCACACAGTATGTCATTGGCGTCCATTATATATGGAAATGTGTGCAGGTTTCTTCATCATACAACCTGTAGATCATAGATGTAAGTATCTAGTAGGTTTTCTTGAGATATTGTATCGAGTATGACTTATTTTCTTTCTATGCAAATTCTCTATCTTCACCCCACCATTCTTCTACTAATTCGACATAGTCAAGGTGGTCCTCTCCAAATTTTTCCAGGAATGGATTATTTAGGCAAACATCAAGTTCTTATATGTGGTACCTGGTGTGCATGTCACTTGGCTTTAAAGAAGCTATAGAGACTCTCAACTTGTTAACCACTATGGTTGTTTTAACATCTAAATGGGATAACACCCACCTTGCAGCATTATTGTAGGGAAAAAGTATGGGTCATACAGCAAAGGCATATATCCCACTCTTTTTGACATTCTGATATACTGTCAGGTCTTCATCTTCCATAGGGAACTCTTCATTCCTGAATATATTGTATATATCACTCCATATTGGACATTCCTCCATCCCATTGATGTAAGTTGTATCAGATAACAAGAGCTCAACTCGACTTATTGTTGGTGCAGGCACATTTTCTATGGAAATTATTCCCCTTCGTGAACTTTGAGTTGGCGACATCGTGTGTTTGTTAGTTTCTATACAATATGGAGTAGCAATAAGCATTTTAGAAAAATATAATAAAAAGAAAAATTTCTCAAATTAATCATGAACATACCTGAAAGCTTTAAATTTTAGCACTGCAAATCTCAGTTAGCCAGAAAATTTGTTTCATATAGCTCTTTTGCACTTGATTCTTTGAGGAATGAGTATTAAGGGTTTCGAACTAGGTTTTTAAGTGTCTAATCATTTCCTATTATCTCTGCAATAAATTTGAATGGGCTTCATCCTGTAGCAGGTGGGAAAGGTACATCTCCATTAATGGCATTAGATGGAAGCTTTCGAGAGAGTGTTTTCGGATAAGAGTTTTCAGAGAAACGGGCTATCGAAAAGATTTGTATCGGGAAAAATCTTTCCAAATACTTTTCGAAAGAGTGCTATCAGGAGAGTCTCTTTGAAAAGGTGTCCTCAAAAACAAGTACTCGGAAGACTCCTTTCGGAAAAATCCTCATCGGAAAGCATCTGAGTATTGATCCAATCATACTATCCGACAGAGATTCCCTAAAGGAATATTCATGATTTGGTATCAGGAATCATGTCGACACATGCTTTGTAAAGGGAAGAGTCTTCGCGGTTTATATGTATTTGCATTAATGAAACCTTTTATAATTACCCCTAAAGGTAATATATCGTAAGCTTTAAAAGGTAAGCCCATGGGGAGAGATAAAAAGGTTAATTAATCGTTAATGAAGACTTATGGTATAGTCTATTGGGAGAGGTTTTGTAGAAAGATTAACTCAGAAGGTAACACAAGCAACTTTTCAACAGAAAATATGAATAAGTATCCCCAAACGAATATTCGAGTACCAATCTTGGGAAACATGTTAAGATATGTTTAACCATAGGCAAAGAATAAAAAGGTGTTAGCAATGCGCTCAATTATATAAAGGTATCCTTTGGAATAATCATAAGCGATAGATTATTAAAGTAATAAAATGTACCCTTTTAACATTACGCCTTCAGAAGGAAATAGGTGGGGAACTATTGTTAACAATCTTTCGGCAAGCCTATTGGAAAAAGATTGTTGGGAAAAGCTCATCGGAAATATTAAATCCTATTGGACATTTCGATAAAGGGGAATCTAAAAAGGGGCATCCGATAGGATATCGGGATTAGGATTTCGAAAGGAAATGTTTACAAGCTCATTTTATCATTCTGATATAAAATAACCTGAGGATACGAGTCTTATAGTATTTCGGACGTCAAACTTTAGAAAGTCCTTGTGATCATGACCAAATATCCTTCTGATGGTGTGAATCTGATAGATTAGACCTGATAAGATCACAGACTAATATGAACCCAAAGACTCCTCTGCAAGATCTGAGTTATGTACAAGATTCAAGGAATCCGAAATTGAATAATGCATTGAAATCTAAGCGAGATAGAGAAATAAAAGGTGGTTTTCATAAAAATAAGAATTAAAGACTGAAAATACGAGAGGTCAAGCAGATGTGAAAATGGAGTCCTTCCTTTGTACATATTACAAAATTACCCAAACTTAATGAACCATTGTTCAACCATAGTATCCATATAGAATTCTAGTAAGGGGGGCCCATTTAATTTCTCATGGAATGGGAGAAATTGATAGGAGTTGTTGCAACCACAACAAATCGTGATTCAGTGGGAAGAAACGATTATCTCTATCCTTTAAATTTTGAAGGCCACATTGGAGTCTGAGAATTAAGTTTTCAAGAAACAATGGCACTCAACTATGTAATGGGTTCCACATCATTAAGCTTTATTTCTGATAGATATTGGAAAGTAATGGGGTATTCTAGATTTCCTTCTCAGTATTATTTGTAAGCCAAAACATGGGGTTAATTAATTAATTTTTTACCCGTGTATAATCCATGTTGGTGTATAAACACCACACAGACACTTCATGTATTTGACAATAAGCCGATGTTTGTTCCTCGTCTCTCTTTTCCATGCATTGCTTCATTTCCAACGAGCATCCATAGCCCTAACGAAGTTGCCTCGATATCGTATAAGCATGCCCTCTGCCAACGAGTGTCCATAGCCTCAATGGGTTTACTTATATTTCCCACACAATTTGGTGCTTTCAACTTCCTTCAAATCACTATGCCTTATTCACCCTTATAGATTTTTATATAAGTTTTTCTTATGCAAATAGGGTGTGATGGAAGTGGGGTGATACTAGAGTTGCTTACAATCTTGTCAAAAATTATAGTCCTCATGGGTCCACCTTCAAAACATATAGAAAAGTTAGAATTTAATGTGTAGTGAGTGGAGTTCATAGATATACCCAAAAGGACATCTATAGGTTCCTATCATGTTTGCATGTAGGCTCTAAAACTCAGCATGAGAGTAACACCATGAAAAGGTAGATACCACAATTACATCCAAATTTTGTATTGTATTTTCCCCAATGAAACACCTAAGAATTCTATCAATATTGAAAATATATTTTCATACCCAGGTCTCCTTTGTTTGACCTTAACACCCCTATACTTCTTGATATACACAGATCAAATTCTTCATTTCTAGGTATCTTTGAGATAGATATTTAGAGAAGATAGTACCTCCTTTCATAGCAGATAACCTCTTTCTTTTAGCATACAATCAAAATTGACAGGGATGAATCTGAGGTAAAACATGGAATTCAATTTAAAATATGGTTAGAAGGCATAAAACAATCAACAATTAAAACTATACAATGGCAATTAAAAGCAAACTAGAAAATTTCCCAAAAACAAAATAATCAAGAAAAGAAATCTAATATATACAATACTACATCACTCAAGGTGATTAGGGAAAATTACCTTTTGAGGATTTGACCATCGACATGGAGTTCCTCGATCTCCCCTTCCAATTTTTTGAATTTGGAGGTCCTAGACCCAATTTTTCCATACACTTGGTATGGGCCAAGCTAGAGTTGTTGAAACTTGGTATGCTTCCCTTTGGTTTCATTGGATGTATCCCACTTGAGCACTAAGTCTCCAACTTGAAATTCTTTGTCGCTAACAAAACTTTTGTCAAACCAGCATTTTATCAGCTCTTGGTGCTGATCTAACTTCCGTTTAGCTTGCTCTCTTTCTTCTTCTAGTTTGAGAAGAGTATTTAGACTATGTTGCATGATTGGATAGTTTTCCTCCTGGATAGATTGGGATAATTTCAGGGAAGCAAGGAAAATGTGAGTAGGTAAAATGGATTATTTTCCATACACCAAGAAGAAAGGAGAGTTCCCTAGAGATGCTTTAGGTGTCACTCTATCAACCCACATGGCATTTGATAAAGCCAGATGTCAAATTCTCTAATGGTCAGCTACAATCTTTTTAAGAATTCTTATCAAAAAAAAAATTGTGGATTTTTCCAAACCATTTACCTAGGGTTAATAATTGGCAACACATTTTATTTTTAGATTCTTTTCAAGAGCATACTCAGTTAATTTTAATGATGAAAAGTATTTTTCATTATCAAATACCAAATACTAAGGGACACCAAATCTAGTAATTATGTGTGATTCAAGGAAATAAATCACATGGTTTTTGTCTACCACTATCAGAGGTATGGATTATGTCCAGTGTGTAAAGTAATCAGTGGTATTCAAGATGTACTTGTGAAGCTGAGATGAATTGGGATTGATTTCCCCAATTATGTCCAAACCCCACAGTTGAAAAGGGATGTTTATTGAAAGAAATTGTAAGGGAAATGTGGGATTTTTATCTCTTCCAAATGACTTCTGACATACTTCACATCTCCATGCATATCAGTGGAAATCATTGAACATTGTGGACCAGTAATATCTTGCTCTAAGAATCTTATGTGGTATGGTATACCTTCTAGAATTTCCTCCAACAGGACCATCATGAAGTTCATGTAAAACCCTTTTAGCATTAGATTTCTCAAGGCATCATAATAAGGCATCATCATAATTTATCCCAAAAGTGATCCCATTGACAAGCTAATAATGAGCATATTTGAGTCTAAGGACTCTTTGTTTCCTTGGCTCCAAGTATTTGGGGGAACTACCATGGGTTAAGTAATATTTTAGCTCATAGTTCCAGGAGTCAGTAGGGACAATTATATAGTAAACTTCATCTTCAATTGAAGCTCCTTCATCATATAACTTATCTTCATCACTAATCTGAAAAGATCTTTTAAAGACTATGGTTAAGTTTTAAGGCATGAGTTCATTAACCATTTAGGAATTTGAAGAAAGAGGAAGAATTAAAGATATAACATGGAAGCCATAATAATATATGCAGATCTAAAAGTAATCACAAATAATCAGCAAATCAAGACAGCAAAATTGTTAACGGAGTTTGGCAATATCACCTACGTCTCTAGGCCTTTGTCTCAATGGGTGAGGCTTTCTTATTTCTCTTCAAAGATTCAAAAGTACATCAGAAAAGTGTCAAATGGATTATATACTGGTATGGATGTGTTCTTCTAGACCTCAAGAACCCAACACAACTAACGACACTGAAAACAGTTGAGCGAAGCTCTCGAAAATGGCCCACAAAGTTGCTCTCCTCAATGGCTTCCCTACATAAAAATGGCTTTGACTGTCGAATTACTCAGCATTTCTCCTTCTCTGAACATCTCTCGGGCTACCAAGAACCTCTGATTTATATAGGTTTGAAGTTGGCAACAACCTCCCAACTTCCTCCCAAGATCTAGCCTAAAAAACGGCTCCAGATCCTCCAATAATGGACAAAATCTCCCAAAATCAGGCTTAAAATCATTAAAAATTATAACATATAGTTGAGAAACCCAAAAATGGGAAAATATTGGGCGCAGCCCCCTTCATCTGGCCCATGGTCGCATGCATGCCCTCCATATGGCCTTGGGCTGGTTGGCATTGGTCTTTAGCCCCTGGTCTCGACCCCCTTACCTTTCACTCCTGGTCATGTGGTGTTGGCGCATATGGCCACGCCCTAACTCCCCCACGCTCTCCACCAACTCTGTTAGCCCCTAGTCTCCAACCCTTGGTCAGTCGAGGATGGTCCCCATCGACCGAGGCTTATCCCCTAAACTGCGCCAACACAAACTTAAATTTAATTCACGTCGTTGCTATAAAAAGACCCACATGCAGCAGAGTTGGTAGCTTCGAGTTTGTCAAATCGTATCCCATCCCGGAGGTCGCGGGTTCAATTCCCCTAGAGGTGGAACAAACCTTTTACTCAGCCAACCTTGGCCAAATCCGGGGTGCCACGTGACACCTTGTGATTGAGCCACGTATCACCCTGGGATTGGCTCATACTGCTGATGCGGCTGCCCAGTCACCTGCCACATCATCCACTGTGCAACCCAGTCATCTGCCACATGTCACTGCCATGTCATCCTGTCATACTGCCACATTTCATTCCATACTGTCACATCCTTTGCCATACAGCCGCGTCACCTGCCACTTCATCCTGTCGTACTCCCAGTTGTCGTCCGTACAACCATATCTCAACCTGTCATTGGGACACGTCATTGTACGGACTGCCACATGTCATCTGTACAATGACACATGTCAAATACGTACAGTGCCAACTCAACCCAAAAGTGTCGAATCTGAGTGACACGTGTCACCTCCTGGTGATGCCACATCATCATGATGACGTCACCTATCGTACATGCTGACGTTAGTGTTGAATTTGACCAGTAGACTTTTTGCATGTTTGGGAATTTGATCAAAACATAATAACTTTCGCATACGGTGTTTGTTTGAGGAAAAAAATATATGGTCGGAATCAACACGACAAGACGGACGCAATGGCGCTAGTTTCGTCCAATTATAAAAACTTTGATTTTTAGCCCTTCCTGGACCCATTTGGTTCCTGGATCCATTTTGAATCACACCTCCCCACTAAGACGTTTTGGTCCTCCAAAAGGATACTAACCATTCATCAAGTGAGGGATATACCACCCCACTTGTTCTTTGTCTTTAAACTCTATCCTATGCACCTGTCTCATCAAGTCAATTGCAAAACAATCATGACCACTGACAGCATATTGTTAGCCACTTGTACTCTGTCACATCTTACTGAAGACAATACCGTCCATGTTGAAAACATTAGCAATGATAACATCAGAAATATGACTGCAAAGGAGATAATATGTTTGTAGTACTTGCACGACATCAGCTTATCTTGAAGAAAAGTATCATTGAACTTCCATTCTACAATCATCTCATGTTCTTGATTAAGATCAATTGCTTGATTTGGCACAATTATAGGTGTGATGCTTGCATGAGCTACCTTCCTTAATTGTTCCATTGTTTGAAGAGATTGATTTGATTTTAAGTGATGATCATGTACAACATATTCATTGCCTTCTTTGATTAAGTGATATTGATTACGTTCCATGTACAAGATTTCTTTGTGATCATACAAATAAGGACTGCCTAAGACCATTCCACATTCATTGAGTGGCACCACATCACACGTTACCTCATCCACAATCTTTGATGAAATTGCAAACTTTAAAGTACATTGCTTTGTTATGTGCAATTTATGATTGTTGCTTATCCATTTAAGTGAGTAAGGTTTATGATGCATCTGAGTGTTTAATCCCAATTGTTTAACCACTTCCTCTGAAATCAAGTTAGATTGAGATACACTATCTATCAATGTGTCAACCTTAGTATGCTTCATTATGACCCTTATGTGAAACAATTTACTTCTAGAATCATATCCATCACCAATTTTACCTGTCAAACCAACTGTTATGATTTTAGACTCATCACCCGAATCTGATCCCAAGTCTGTTGGTCGTGTTGCTGCTGCAATTGTTTGTGTTATGAGGGAAAAGCTCTCTATGTCCAAGGGTAAACCACAACAAATAGGTATGACTACAGAAATCAACTCAATTCCAACATATGCTATATAAACTAATGTCCAAGATAAGAAAGAGGCCTACCTCGATCCAACGTTTGATGGTGGTCCATCGTTGAGCACTTCGACCCAGAGTTTTATACCTGCAATAAGTTCTTAACAAATGAGTAGAGCAAGTATATAGTGATGATATAAAGGGGTTAGCACATTAGATAGAATAATCTATCAATAAACATTACAAACATGCCCATGGATAATAATCATACATTTTCAATATACCAATAGGACGGGAAAGGAGTATTTCTATCAATAATTGATCAGTAGAAATGACAACATTACATACTCTCGTGTCTTCATGGTTCGAAACCAAGAAACCAAGTTCCTTCCAACTGGGCCTCCACCAAAGGCAAGCTCACAAGAGAGAGTCAATGAGGTTCTATCAACAATAGGGAAAGAGCTTGGGGGTTGAACACTGTGTCCAGACTTGAGGGACAAAGGGATGCAGACTCGATATGAAGTAATTTATCCAGAGTAACATTGCTCTCAAAGTTGAATGCTTTCTCCACTTTTACATAGCTAGAAATTGTGCTTTTATAGCCTTGAGAATGCAACTGAAGGGCCGAGTCAGAGTGTTTCCAGTATGTGGAAGGCCAAGGATCAGAGATATTCTGTCGTGACATGGAAACCCGACTTCATTTTATATTTTTTGGCACAAATCCCGATGTATGCGGGTTGTAGTGGAGCAGCCAGTGTATACGCATATTGCATAGTTGATAGGGACCGTATATGTGGAAAAATGTATATTTTTGGGTCTGGATTCATCAAAAAGGGATGACAAGTCTGCATAGGGAAATGGAAAAAGGCCCTTTGTGCAAGATAGAAATGGTGAGGCAAATCTCGCTATAATAGATGCCCCCTAATGTGTGAGATTAGAGGAGTATCTGCAATGGCTGAAATACATTATAAATAACCCAGAAGTGGAGTGGTAGAGAACCAGCTGGACGAACTGAATTTCTTAACACATTATGTACTGACTTTGCATACACGGCTTCCAAGAATACAATGCAGATCCATGTGGAAAATATACCAAACAAGTGTTCATGGCCATGAATAGGCAAATACTAATGTGGTTGTATGTCAAAAGTTGTCAAAGTCACGAACAAGGCCCAGTGAAACCAGTCTCAAAATCAATCTGAAGATATTTGTATACCATGATGTACAATCTTATCTCCCGTGATCACTAAAGTTGAACAGGTGTTGGTCCAATGAAAGAGAAGCAACAACTCGGGAAAGCTGCGGCCACATAGTGATGTCTTCAAGTCTTCTACACAATCTACCAAGGTGCAAGTCTATATGATGTGAAAAAATGAGTTGAGGTCGAACATGATGAGACATCGTTTGATTACCGGTCATTGAGGTATATCGTTAACAAACGTGAGATAACCTACCAATAATGAAAGTAGGTATCAAGGCACTGAATACATTTCTACAAGTGCGAATAAAGGAGTTGGTGTCAAACACTTGAGAAATCCATTGATCAGGAGACATTGATGTATTCCCATATGTCAATGGCGAGAGAGCCTACCACTAATGACTGCAAGCCTCAAGGCACTCACAAAACTCTAGGTCCCATATCCAGAATAAATGAGTTGAAGCCGATGGAAAGAGACCCGCTGAAAGGAGAGCATTAAGGCATCACTCATCGGTCAGCAAGAGGAACAAAGCAGGAGCTTCATGATTTGGTGGATATCGAACGAAGAACATGTTCACGAACCAACGACCCTGTGCGTCTTTCGCGTGTACCAAGTGCAAGCGGTATACGAAAAAGACCCTTTGAATAGAAGCCAATGATGAAAACTGCTGACAAAGGTGAGGAAACCACCAATAAGGCTAATGGCAACCAAGACACTACACGAATCCCAAAGTGTGAATAGATGTCTTGTCGTCGAACACAAGGGAAACCACCCAGTCAACGACCAGTGATGAAGTGTCGATTGTTGGGTTCAAGGTGACCTACCAATGATGAAAGTGGGGCCAGGGTGCATAATAAGACCATAGTATCATGTGATTATGAGACAAACTGAGGGTATGGATGACGTGCAAAGTCAAGATTTCTGAAGAGTGGCCGACGCAGGTTGATAGACTTCCTTTGAACAAGAGCATGAGACATGGTGGAATCTGGCAACATAGACTCAATGATGTGACTATTAGATGCAGGAGGCATCAATAATGTTCTCTATAGGGACTGGAAGAGTAACCAGTCGGTAGAGAAAACTCTGTAACTAGATCAGCTTCCTAAGGCCATGCTAAACCTAAAATTATGATGACGCAAGGACTCAATAACTTTTTTCTCTTTTCAAAGGCGACACGATTGTTGCCAATTACAATATAGTACTCCCTTCTCACCCGTCTTTTTTTGTTTTTTCATAACAAATGAATGTTATGATACAGAGGAGCGAACGAGTGTCGCAAGTAAGAAAAACTAGTTCCAGCAGTGGAACGTACCTATGCTCAATGTAGGGGAATGCATGTGGGAGATGGACACTCAGGGTGATGTTCCCTCCAGGGTATAGGGTGTCAAATTACGAAGGATATAAACTAGGCTCTGCTTGGTTGAAGATGCAAAAACTGCTTAGGCAACGGTTTATAACGCAAAGAGAGAACCGGATAAAGGCTCAATAGTGCAAGCAAGGGCATGAGATCCAATCACAACTTAACGTCAAAAAATATCCTTTTTAATGTATTTTAGTCTACTTGGTGTGAAAAAGGGGTAAACTTGTGCCAAATAGACATCTTTTCGAATCCAATTTACGAGTGTGAAAAAGATAAGTTCACTCGGCAATCTTTTCTATTTTTATAACGAGTCGGAAAAGAGATTAACTAAGACTCATGACATTTCGAATCCAATTTTAACGAGTGTGAAAGGGAAAAATCACTCAACAATCTTTTCGGTTTTTTAGACGAGTCGGAAAAGATCTTCATTAAGACTCGTTTTTGGGAGTCCGCAGGTAATAAGCCTGCATGTGTATGAATGAGAAATGAGGTTCATCATAAAGTCATGTATCGAATTATAATGGACTCTCTGTCCTAAGGAAAAAACTCGGCATGGGCACCAAATGACAAAGAGGATCTAACTAGGGTACCCATGTTTGGTAAGTCTCTACCATTTATTAACGATGCTACTTATAGCAGACGGAGAGTTATGCATCGCAATAAATGGGTTCGTACCTAAGGCGTAAAAAGAAATATTCGAAGGATAATGTGAAATTCACGATGGAATAAATACCTATCCTATATGCAAGGTTATGAAAATACCTACCTAAGGAGATAAACGACCAACCATGACGTTGAAATCCGCAAGAAAACTAAGTCAAAACTACAAAACTAGCTTAAAACCATTCTTGAATTAGTCCATTAGGTTAAAAAATAGCATGAAACTATATAAAGTGGGTAAAAATAATTTATAAGTAGTAATAAAATAAAAAACTACTGTATCATTATGATTTTTACCCAAATAGTGCAATTTGGACCAAAAATACCTCCAAGATTCAAACGACGATTGCGGGAGCATCGGGCAACGAAATCACGAACCGTCTGGATTAGGTAACTCTTCATCTCATCCTCTTCAAATTCAGTGGATTACATTTTTGAATTAGGTTCTCATTTTTTAATTTTTGAGGGCGCAAATTAGGTTTTTCGGTATACGCAGGTTTCCTTGTGTAGGTCGCGTGTACGACTATGTATACACCCTTGTGTTAACCATAGGGAGCATGTATTGATCCCTACACGTGATTGTGGGCAAGTAAGCCGCATATATGTACGCAATTGGAAAAAAAGAGGGGTTCTTAACTCAAAATTGATTTGTTTTTTGCGGGATGGTCTTGGAATGGAGAGAGCGAGAGCATGAGGAGGTAGATGCAGTTGTGGATCGGGATCAGGTGGCTCAAGCGGCTTTAAAAAGATGTGGTGTGTACATGTTTTGGGCTCTCAAAGGAATGAGGGCCCAAGTGAGGTTGTTGAAAATGTTGGTGGGTTATTGGGATCCTGATAGCGAGAGATTTATCCTTGATGGACAACCGTTAAGGATCGAAGTAGAGGACATCTACTTCTTGACTGGTCTATCACGCCGAGGAGAGGTTGTGGACCTCAAGTCATGCAGAGCAGGGAGTGGGAGGAAGGTCGAGGAGTATATCGAAGCCCATTGTGTAGCAGGGACTCCCATGGTGGGAAGTCAAATCCCCATCCAGGCAATCAGTAACCTTAGTTTGAAGATCATTGTGCTCATGCTTGCCAGGATCATAGGTTTGGCTTCGTTGCATCAAGCATTGAAACTGCTTATGTTTTATGCAATGGAGTGTGTGAGACCCACTGTTTATGATTGGTGTACCTCATTGCTGACCAATATGAAAGGTCAGTTGATAGAGTGCAAACATGGGGGTAAGTGAAACTTTGGGTTTGCCTCTATTCTTTGCAGCTTCTTTTTCAAGTGGGTTCCAGGTTTGGGACCTAGAGTGGAGATCCTTCCTAGGGGACCACGTGATCCATTTATGGCACGGTGGATCGAAGTCATGAAATGACAGGGGGGAGGTAAGGTGTCAACACCCTACAATGATGATTTTTTCTTCTGGTGGCGAAGACAAATCATTGCTCTGGATGACTATCCCTATGCGAGGATCGATTTCAAAGGAGATCCAAATATGTCGCTTCCACCAGGAGCCGCCTATGGCGCCATAAGTAAAAAAAAATTACATATTTTATTTTTTTGTATTTTTTTATTTAAGGAACAAAAATATTTTTGTATGGTGTTTGAATATTAACTAGATACATGTGTAATCACATACGTGGGTCCATGATGGCCAGAGGGATTCCTTCGAGATAGACGGAGGAATAGGGGAGATGAGGCGGTGGGAGGAGAAGCGGAGAGGGTCCTACAGAACGTCCAGTGTAACCTGTCTCGTTTGACATAGAGGATTCCTATGGTTCAGGTAGAGGATCTACCTGAATCCATGCAGCGACATGTGATTGGTGTTCCTAGAGCATGGGTACGACTCTTCCGACGTCTCACAAACGTCGTGGTTTGCTATCGTGATGCACATCTGGCGCCACAGACGTAGATGTCTTGGGATATATGTATCGGCTGCATATGTATTTTGAGGGTTTTAGCCCCAAATTTTGTAATATAAATACCATATTTTTTTGAAATATATAAAAGGGATCTTTGGCTTTACTTATATCTTACAATGTGTACATTGAGTTAATGGTTTTCTTTGCTTTATTAATGTGACAAATTCCAATAGTTAGCATAGGCATCAGATACATGATTAGAACTCCTAGGAATGTGATAATATGTAATAAAATCAAATTGTTGTTCTAAAAGACGTACCCATAGGAATTGATGGAGTAAAGTAGGATCACGCACGCGGTAACGACCGTTCAATTGACATACTACTAATTAGGAATCTAGGCGAACTTCTAAAGAGAGAATACCATGTGAGATAGCATCGCACAAAAGTTCTATGACGGCGCTATATTCGGACACGTTATTCGTGGATGGCCCTAGGCATGCGCCACCTGAAGATACCAGCAGACCCTCGGGTGAGTAAACCACCCAAGCCGCAGAAGCCAAGTTTTGTGTATGACGATTGGCTCCATCTGCGAATCCTAGGTAGAACGAAGACTCCGTTGACATCTGCCAACAAAGGGAAAACGCGATAAGCAAGCTAAAGATAAAAGAAAAGGGAAAAGAAATGTATATACACTAAATTTACTTTAGTATACAAAGAGTTATGCCCAAGCCTAGGGCTCAAGCATAGTACCTTTTTAAGTAGAGCCCATTTATGGGCTTGGCCAAGTTATTCCCTTCATAATCTTCCAACTCATAGGCTCCTCTTTCTAGGACCCGTCACACGATGTAAGGACCATGCCACATGGGTTTAAACTTGCCTTCCCCTAGCGGTTCTTTGGCTTGATCATACAAGAGGACCAAGTAACCTCAGCATACAACTGAGGACAGACAGACTTGTCGTACTGAACCTTAACACATTTCATTTTTGCCTCGATAGTCGTAAAGGCATCTCAACACTGCTCGTCAAGACTCTCTAGGTGCACAAGGCATCACTCTAAATCCAAAGTGTCAAGTAGGAGCTCGACTGCCAACTTGAGAGAAGGGATTTTGCATTCAATGGGAAGGATCGACTCCACACCGTGCACTACCTGAAAAGGGGAAAAACAGGTGGCAGTCTTAACCAAGGTTCAGTATGCCCAAAGCACGGGATATAGCATGATCTGTCAGTTGAAGTTATTATGACTGACATTTTTTTGCAAAATGGTCTTGAGAGACTTGTTGACGGCCTCTACTTGTCCATTTGCTTGGGGGTAATAAGGGGATGAATGACTGTGTTTAAACCCTAGCTTAGATGTCAGTTCTACCATCATTTCATTCTGAAAGTGACTGCCATGATCAGTGACAATCTCACTCGGGATACCAAACCGGGTGATAATTTGGTTGAACACGAAGAAGGATGCAGTCTTCCAATTGGATTTTATAGTAGGCATGGCCTCAGGCCACTTAGTGAAGTAGTCAATGACCATGATAATATGTTGGTGCCCCCTAGCCGAAGTTGGGTTGCAATCGATGAAATCTACCCCCCACTTGGTGAAGGGACCGACGGTAATGACTGGGTGAAGAGGGATTGGATGCGAGCGCATTTTTCGAGTGAACACCTACCAGGGGTGACACTTCTTAACCACTTCGATACAATCTTTAAATATAGTGGGCCAGAAATAACAGACTCGCAGGATTTTTTGGGTTGTCGCAAGCCCGGATAGGTGACCACCACAAGACCCTTTGTGGAAATCGTTTAGGATGGGCTCGGTGTCTTCATGAGTTAAGAAACGATGCAAGATATTATCTATTCCTCAATGATATAAAGTGTCACCGATGATGGTATAATTTTTGGCTTGATACCTAATACGTCGTCGATCATCTCGCGAGAGATGTTGAGCGAACTTCAAGGTTTGAAGATATAAAATGATGTCTCCATACCAGGGGTCGGATGACAAGACAAGGAAAATGTGTTCATCTGCAAACGAATCAACGTGAATAACATCCTCATCTAATCGTGGAAAATCGGTTATTAACTCCACAAAAACAAGTGATTTCTTGGACTTAGCCGAGGCGAAGTCAAGGTCAAATTCTTATAAGATGACAATACATTTATTATATTTCCCACTTATGATATGCCTGGTGAGGACATATTGAAATGGATTGACATCAGCAACCACAGTGGTCTTGCAAAGCAATATATAGTGATGTAAATGTTGGACTGCATGAACGGCAGCCAAAGCTAGTTTTTCAACATGAGAGTAATTAAGCTCAGAGCTGACTAGATTTTGACTAAGATAGTAGATGATGTGCTCATGGAGCTCATCATCCTCCTGAACTAGAACCATACCAATCATCTCAGCAGATGCGGAAATATAATACAAGTAATCTCTACTGTAATCAGGGGATTTTAGAAGAGGGGTCGATACAAAGTCTTTCTTCAAAGCGTCAAAAGATTCATGGGCTCTCTCATCCCAGATAAAAGGAGTGTCTTTCTTCAAGAGGCGCATGAAACCGTTAGTGATATTGGCATAGTTCACTATGAAATGACGCAGAAAGTTAGCTTTCCCCTATAAACCTTGAAGTTGTTTAATTGTGTACAAGGGAGGCAACTGAAGTGTTGCCTCAACCTTAAGAGGATCTACCATGCCCCTGGTCTCAGAAACTAAAAATCCTAAGAGATGACCAGACTTAATGCAAAAGATGCATTTATGAGGGTTTAACCAGATTTTATAGTAATGACATCTTTCAAAAACTAGCCGAAGGTGTATAACATGATCCACTATCTTGCGAGATTGAGTAGCAAGATCATCAAGGTAGGCTTCGACTATGTTCTTGAGATCATGAAAAGAGAAAGTCATGGCACGTTGGCAGGTTGCTCCGGCGTTTTTAAGGCCGAAAGGAATTTTCCGGTATGCAAAAGTACCCCAAGGACATATAAATGTCATCTTGTGTTGATCCTCAGGTTTGATCTGGATTTGGTTATATCCCGAAAATCCGTACATAAAAGAAAATATTCGGCTTCCTGCACACTCATAAAATTATGATCAATGAAAGGCATGGGGAATTTATCTTTAGGACATGCCTTTTTCAGGTCGTGAAAGTCCATACACACGGATGGTTCCTTTCTTTTTATTCATAGGAATGGGGTTGGATACCCATTCGGTCAAGGGAACCAGGTAGATGAAGCCAGCATTAAGTAGCTTCTGCACCTCTACCTTAATAGCAGGGGCCTTCCTAGGATTTACAACTCTAAGATGTTGTCGAACAGGTTTAGCATCTAGATAAGTCCTAATCTCATGTTCGACAATACGAGGGTCGATCCATGTCATCTCTTCGTATGACCAAGCGAATACATCTGGAAATTCTTTGAAGAGTTTGGTGTAGATCATAATTTCTTATGGCGAACAATCTGCACCTATATTTACATTCTCAATATTGTCAAGGGTATGAGAGATATCGATTGAGACGGTAGGAGAAATACTCGCCATATTTCCCTCAGCATAAATGTCATGCATATCAAGTGGGACTACAGCGTAACTGACTATCTCACTCAAGGTAGACTAAAAATCATCTTGCTCGATTATTTCGAGACTTGGGAGAAAATAAGATCGATGATGCATATCATCCCAAGGTCTCTCGAAACAATTCATAGCTTCGAGGATGGCTTCATCCAAAGGCAAAGTCTCATCTAGGAAATCATGCAAGTAGGACGACGAGGTGGATCATACAGGCCTGAGAATAGGATCCTCCTCGTCCATCGGTGAGGTAACAAGGTCAGGATCGACAGAAGAGTCAAGAACATATTGATACACAATATCCACTACCGATAGTGGCATAGCCATGCCAGCGTGAAACTGTCCTTCACCCGATGAAGTCGGGGAAGGTAGGGTCCATGGATCACTAAAATAGGAAGTGTGGAAAGGTATGGACCTCCCGGTTGAAGCAGGCCTACTAGACATGGCGTAAATGTGGTGAATCAGTGCTGAGAAGTCGAAGGTACCCATGAGGGAAGAATACATTATGACGTTGATATTCTCAGTTGTCGGCTGAGAATTGTCGATCATAGGGATCGACGGTCCAACATATGCATTAGGACTAGAGTAATCAAAGGATAATTGGTCGATAGTCACGATCTCCCCTTGATGAGGAGAACAAAGTATACAGAAAATGGACGATACGACAGCAACCATAGCATAGGTCCAATTGTGACCTAGTAACAGATTATAATCGAGAGGTGCATAAACTACCTCTACTTCCACGTCTACCATATTCCCACCTAACTAGACCGAAAAGGCGGGGATAATACCATGAGGGCGGAAGGAATGACCGTCAAATGCAGTCAACATGTTCGATGACTTGGAAAGGGTCGGAAAACCGAGAGCTTTCCAACAGACCAGGGACATCATGCAGGTGGCAACACCTTCATCAACGATTGCTCGTTTGATAGTATACTTGGATAATCCACATGGATTTCGAAAGCCACATGGTAGGGTAAGCAAGGCTTCACATCCGTGACATCAAACTTGATGAGTTTCAAGCCACTAGGCTCTAGAGCTCCTAAGGCAGAGAGCAAGGCATTCCTCTCTGATAGACACGTATGGAGTACCTCCAAAGTCGACATCGCACAAGGTGTTTGGCCCAGATCCTCAACAATGGAGTAGTTCTGGGTGGCTCTAGCATTAGGATTGTGGGTAGAGCGCTTGTTTACTCCTTTCAGAATACGAAGCGGTGGCTCTGGTTTATCAATCTGTAAGTTCATCTCCGGAAGGGGAGATGGAGATTCTAGGATGGTACTAGCTTTTAAAGAGCTATAATATCGAGAACAGGTGGCTACATCGATTTTTTCATAGACCATATTGATACAAACATGGTCACCATCTTGCGACGGTGGGTTTTGACCTCCATCGGGCGCATTTCCAGTGTTCGAAGAGCTCGAGGCTAAGTCTTGATTGTGTGGGAATGGATTTGTCATCACAACGGGCAGTAGGTTTAAAAGTCTCGCAGCCTCCACGAGTTTGGGGCATAAATGTGTAAGGTGGTCATCGGTACAAAGTTTACAAGGAAACCTCACCATACGTTTCTCTTTCTTGCCCTCTACAGCGTTATCATTTTGCTTCCCATTATTATCTTTGTCCTTGGGTTTATTATTATTCTTCCCACCCTTATGATTATTTTGACATTTCCTTTTATTCCCATCTGATTGTTGGTCACCAGTTGGGTTCTTCGACGATTGCACAGAATGTACATCCACCGACTGGGTGGGTTTGGAGGATCCTGACGAAGCTGACCCTGTGAAAGACTTTGTTGCCGAGTATGTGGGCTTTACATTGGTGGACGCTACGATGCCATCGGCATGAGGTCCGGGATTCTTTCTAGGATTGTGATTTGGTCGCGGTGCGTCTGGAAGAAGGTGATATAACATCCCAAACTGAGCATATATTAAATCTAATTAATGGGCTCTGAAGGTAGATTCTTCCTCATTGAAGACCCCGGAAGTAGCAGTGTCCTTTGAGATAGGAGCGTGCAAAGACTTTAGGAACCATTCTAGAAGAAATTATGGGGGTATAGGAGTCTTAATCAACCATTTCTGCCTACCCCATTCTTGGATATGGTTCGAGATGTGTGTGGCAGTACCCTAGCATAGAGTAGACAAAAGTTCGAGGCCAACATCATAACGAATGAGTAGTTGAAAGTGGTTGAGAAAGGCTAGCACCAACTGATGAAATGACCCATATGTCCTCCTAGGTAGCTCAATGTACCATTGTGACGCAACTCCAATGAGAGTGCATTGAAACAATCGTAAACTAATAGAATCATGGTTCAGAGAATTCGATGAGCACCAAAGGTGAAAAGTAGTGACGTGATCACCAGGGTCCTCACCATTCTTACCTTCAAACTTTGGAATGTCTGACGACAGTTTGGTAGGGACAGGGGGCCATGTGGGATCATGACTCACCGGGTCATTCATTAATTTAGACAATTCTGGCAGATTAAGTGTGGCCAGAAAGGGAAGACGGAGTTACTACACCTGACCCCATCCTCCCGCGAAATATTGTGCGTTAGGAACTGAATTCCATCCAGGGTTTTGGTGAGGACCAAAACCTTGTCCGGAATTGTAAGGCCCTCCTCCGGCCTGATTCGTATAAGATGGATTGGGCATCATTCCAGTAGGAATGTTCTGATAAGGGTTATGAAGATTGCCCCCGACCAAATTATATCTGAGCTGGGGGTTGTGAAAGTTTCCCCCAACCGAATTGGATCCGGGTTGGGGGTTGCCCAAAGTGTAAGACTGACCTCCTCCAGGTGGGAACCCGGAGGATTGAAGTGGATTCGTCATGCCAAAATTATTGGTCAGAATCAGCATCGAGGGGGTAGGGATGTAGGGCGGAACTTGTCCGCCAACTTTGTTGTTCCATCCGATTGTAGAAGGATTGGACCCGGGGTTAAGAAAAGTGACACTTCATGAGTTAGGATTTTCTTGGGGAATATGAGAACCACCAAATGGGAAAGGAGTGTAAGGAGGTGTAGTGCCCCCAAGCCCAAAGCTAGCATTAGGGCCAGCAGCTGGGATGGCAGTCAAAAACTGCGATGTGAAGTTACGCATACCATAAGAAAATGGACTAGAAGCCATATGGATGGACTGAACATTGTAACCCGACGAGTGTCCTAAACCCCCAAAAGGGTTCGAGGCAAGAGATGAAGCATTAACTACAGGCCGAGCCATAGTACTAGTATAAGCCTCCCGCCATGCAACTGTAGTGGTTGCAGGAGTCGAAGGGGTGCCATTAATTATAGTGGGTATGGGAGTCGAAGAACTCCTAGTGTTCTAAACATTCGGCTTAGTACTCATCCTTGTGTAACCACAAGTCTGAAAGGTGGATGTGTGTGTACCACACCTGGTAACTCTACGCCTTTTAGAAGGAAAGAAATCAAAAACTGGTGGTAACTGTAACAATCAACGGGACCGGCGAGGTAGCTGGTTCAACTCCACGATGAATTATGACTCTACAAAATAAAAATATATCCTAAGGCAAACTAGTAGTCAAAGAACATACCAAAAATTCAAATGGCTAATATGCATGCAAACGGGCTAAAGTGGTTGAGTGGCCTCCCTCGCTAAAGAAGGTATGTCTCATCCAAGAGGGACCTGAGACTCCCCGCTAAAGTTTGGAGGTAACATCAGTTATAGGGGCCCTTGTGGGCTTAACAACCAGTCAGTCAGATCCCCCCGGAGAGGTAATCCTTCATAAAGGTTGTGTTTTGTCCGACCCCAATCTGACCTAGGGTACAAGCAGAATAACCCCTGCAAGTGACCTATGAGATATCTAAGTCAAGTAACTAATAAACCATTGTATAACCTATGCACAAGCGAACAGTCGTAAGTCTAGATCATCGTATGGGTAGGGGAGCAAAGCCCAAAACCTTGAAATCATCGCCTCTCACAGAGGTATGGGTACTAGAAAGATCCCCAAATACAAATAAATCCACAGAAATATCTCTGACGTTAGGTGGGTATCCAGGGGTTATCCCTTCAACTAACTTCGCGCGACCTCGTGATTAACTCCAGTGTGAGCGGAGCCTCCTGATATTACCAATTATACAATGGACTTATCAAATACCTGTCTCAGACACATATGTTGATTTAATTGCCTTGGAGAATTTTACTCACAAAATCCTATTCCAAGGCACTAAATCCTAGACTAGTTTGTGCACCCTAAAAAATAAAATTGTGACTAATCAATTTTAGTTTAAAGCGTAAATTTTATTGGTCGTGATTACTCAAAAAGGTATGGAAGCGAAAATCATGATGTTATGACTCTGCAAGAAAATGGATGTGAATATAATGCAAAGTCTATCTTTAACTTTTCAATGAATGATATGATAATAAAAGAAGTGCAATTTCCAATTTCAACTCTGCAATTCAGAAGTAAAATGCGATCTTTCGCTAAATGAACTAAGATAAGGGCTCAAAGACAAAAATGTTAACCAATGAAAAATGCATATTTTTTTTGTATTTTCAATATATTAAAGAGAAAATGCATGGACTGTAAAGCAACCTGATATATAAGTTCTACTATGTATAAATGAAATAACTCAAGCAGAATACCAAGCAGCCAAGAAAACAACCCAGGGTTCAAGGACAACAAGGATGAAAAAAAAAGAGAAAGACTATGCCCAAAAATTCAACTCCCAACAGGTTTCCTTTCAACCTAGAGAAACTCAATGGGCACTACAGAGGTCTAAGAAGGCTCAACAATCCTCAAAACTCACCCAACAATCACTAAACCAAGCAAACAAGCAAAGGGAAGTGGTATACGTGACTGTTCAGGAGAACAGAGCGTATATATGCATCCTGAAGTAAGACATTAAGCATGTATATGTGACTATCTGGGCAAAATGAGCGTATATGATTTAAAACAAGGCCAGGCAAAGGCAAGAAGGATGAAAACTCAAACCCAGAGTGAATAGAATCTGTCAAGTAGTGATACGACAAGAAACATAAAGGAAAAAGAGCAATGCAGGAAGAAAAAGTACTTCAACCCTTAGAAGGAAGATCTATCCCCAGTATGGTCGATAATTCTGTTACGAGGGAAAAACTCTCTATGGCCAAGGGTAAACCACAACAAACAGGTATGACTGCAGAAATCAACTCCATTCCAACATATGCTATATAAACTAATGTGCAAGATAAGAAAGAGGCCTACCTTGATCCAACGTTTGATGGTGGTCCACCGTTGAGCACTTCGACCCAAAGTTTTATACCTGCAATAAGTTCTTAACAAAAGAGCAGAGCAAGTATATAGTGATGATATAAATGGGTTAGCACATTAGATAGCATAATCCATCAATAAACATTACAAACATGACCATGGATAACAATCATACATTTGCAATATACCAATAGGACGGGAAAGGAGTATTTCTATTAATAATTGATCAATAGAAGTGACAACATTGCAGACTCCCGTGTCGGCATGGTTCGAAACCAAGAAACCAAGTTCCTTCCAACTGGGCCTCCACCAAAGGCAAGCTCACAAGAGAGCGCCAATGAGGTTCTCTCAACAATAGGGAAAGAGCTTGGGGGCTGAACACTATGTCCAGACTTGAGGGACAAAGGGATGCAGACTCAATATGAAGTAATTTCTCCAAAGTAACTTTTCTCTCAAAGTTTAATGCTTTCTCCTCTTTTCCATAGCTCAAAATTGTGCTTTTCCAGTATGTGGAAGGCCAAGGATAAGAGATCTTATGTCATGACATGGAAACCCGACTTCATTTTGTATTTTTTGGCACAAATCCAAATGTACATGGGCTATAATGGAGCATCCAGCATATACGCAT
>ML777058.1:283117-296256 GCA_009831015.1 Picea engelmannii | reverse complement strand
TTTATAACCCAAAGGATAAAATTTATTTTTAAGTGCAGAAACAAAAACTTACCATGATGGAAATACATTACCCACTTGTTGTGTGTCATTTTGCAACTTGCTTTGCCACCAGATGAGTGTTGTGCCTGCAAGTCGAAGCGATGCCAATTTGATTTGAGTTGCCTCATCTTTGATTTGTTGCACACTGCAATAAACTTCCATCTGTCTGAGCCAGTTATCAAGCTTCTCTGCATTGACTTCGCCATCATACATGGATAATTCAAATTTCACATCAAGCTTAAGTAAAGGCATATCATGTTTATGTTGATGGGAATGTTTTCTTGCGGTGGATTTGGAACTTATACTTGAATAAGAAGAAGTTGATGGAGAAGAAGGAGGTGAAGGAGGAGGTTTAGGAGGATCCTCTCCTTCTTCACTTTTGGCCTTCGAAGATTCACCTAGAATCGGTCTCTTCCGCTCCAAGTAATCATCATATAAAACCTTTACCATCTCCAACATGGCGAAGAAAGTCTTTCAAAACTCTATCTCGTCATGAGAAATTCCCTCTTCCAATGCCATCTTCTCAGTTTGAGAAGTTCTCTTTCTCGATCCAATCTCAAGATTCTCTTCAACAAGATTGCCTTCACCACGATTCAGCCTTTCCCTCGTAATCATTCAAACTCAAAAACCAACCGTCACATGATCTAATACCACTTGATCCGAAAATATATTTTAAAGACTATGGTTAAGTTTTAAAGCATGAGTTCATTAACCATTTAGGAATTTGAAGAAAGAGGAAGAATTAAAGATATAACATGGCATCCATAATAAGATATGTAGATCTGAAATTAATCACAAATAATCAACAAAATTGTTAACGAAGTTCGGCAATATTGCCTACGTCTTCGAGCCTTTGTCTCAGTGGGTGAGGCTTTATTATTTCTCTTCAAATCTTAAAAAGTACATCATAAAAGTGTAAAATGGATTACAAACTAGTCTAGTTGTGTTCTTCTAGACCTAAAGAACCAAACACAACTGACGACACTGAAAACGGTTGAGCGAAGCTCCCAGAAATAGCCTGCAAAGTTGCTCTCCTCAATGGCTTCCCTGCATAAAAATGGCTTTGACTATCAAATTCCCCAGCATTTCTCCTTCTCTGAACCTCTCTCGGGCTGCCAAGAACCTCTGGTTTATATAGGTTTGAATTTGGAAACAACCTCCCAGCTTCCTCCCAAGATCTGGCCTCAAAAAGGGCTCCAGATCCTCTAATAATGGACAAAATCTCCCAAAATCAGGCTTAAAATCATTAACAATTATAACATATAGTTGAAAAACCCAAAAATGGGAAAATATTGGGCACATCCCCCTTCATCTGGCCACTGGTCGCATGTGCACCCTCCATATGGCCTTGGGTTGGTTGGCACTAGTCTTTATCCCCTGATCTCAGTCCCTTTACCTTTCGCTCTTGGTCATGTGGCGTTGGCACATATGGCCATGCCCTAAATCCCCCACCTGCTCCACCAACTCTGTTAGCCCCCTAGTCTCCAGCCCCTGGTTAGTTGGGGTTGGCCCCCGTCGACCGGGGCTTATCCCCTAAACTGTGCCAACACAAACTTAAATTTATTTCGCGTCGTTGTTATAACAAGACCCACATGCAGCAGAGTTGGTAGCTCTAAGTTTGTTAAATCGTAGCCCATCTCAAAGGTTGCGGATTTGATTCCCCCGTAGGTGGAACAAACCTTTTACCTAGCCAACCTTGGCCAAATCTGGGGTGTCACGTGGCACCCTGTGATTGGGACACGTGTCACCTTTGGATTGGCTCGTACTGCTGATGCGAAGGCCCAGTTAGCTACCTAGTCACCTGCCACGTCATCCATCATACAACCCAATCATCTGCCACATGTCACTACCACATCAACCTATTGTATGCCCAGTTGTCATCCGTACAGCCACATGCCATCCTGTCATTGGGCCACATCACTGTACGGACTGCCACATGTCATCCGTACAGTGACTCATGTCAAATCCGTACAGTGCCAACTCAGCCCGAAAATGTCGAATCGGAGTGGCGTGCGTCATCTCTTGCTAATGCCAGGTCAGCATTATGACATCATCATGATGCCATAATGACATCATCTAGACGTCACCTGTCGTACCTGATGACGCCAACGTTGACTTTGACCAATTGACTTTTTGTCTATTTGGGAATTTGATCAGAACGCAATAGCGTTTGCATACGATGTTCATTTGAGGAAAAAATTGTTTGGACGGAATCAACGCGATGAGATGGACACAATGGCGTTGGTTTCGTCTGATTCTGAGAACTTTGATTTTTAGGCCTTCCTGGACCCATTTTGGTTCCTGGATCCATTTTGGATCAAGTACTTTGTGTTTCTTTTGCTTGTACTGCAAGTTTACAGAGTCATTTCCCCTTCATTGTCTTAGCAGGCTTAATTTCCAGGTCATACTCTTGCAATGCAGTAATCTAGTCAGTTTTCTTCTCTCATAAAGTCTTTATGTACCTATAATTTTTTTACTAATGAATAAGGTACTACCACTTTGGTCTTGTATTTCAGTAGGTAGGTTCTAAAGTGTTTTACTACCTTGGAGACTACATAAGCTTGTTTTTCAACTTCAAGATAATTTAGTTTTGCTCCTTGTGGCCCTGAACTCATGAATTCTAATAGGAATTCATTTCCTTCATCATTATTCTGGGTGAGAACAGTTGCAAATGTTATGTCAGAGGAAAAGGTATACAAGATGAAATATTTTTTTAAGTTGAGACTCAATAAGGCTAGGGCCTTTGCTATTTATTCTATTATTCGTATGAAGGATTCCTTTTTCTTGGAACCCCATATGAACTCAACATTTTTCTTTATCATATCTTGTAGGGGATTCACAGTTTCAAAGAAGCTAGGAACAAATCTATGCACAAAAATTATTTTTCCAAAGAAGGATTGTGTAGACTTTTTGTTATGAGGAAATTGAATCTTAGAGATAGCTTCTTTCCTTTCTGGTTCAATCATTATCCCTGCTTTGGAAACAACAAACCCTAGGAGTTTCCCTTCATCTACAACAAAGATGGATTTCTTGGGGTTGAGAGAGATACCATACCTTCTACATCTATCAAAGAGCCGCCTTAAGTGATGGACATGCTCCTTTTTGTTTTTAGAAATCACAGTTATATCGTCAAGATATACTACCACACATTTTCCAATTATCCCTCTGAATGTTATGTTGATAGCTCTTTGGAAAGTTTCTTCTACATTTGTTAGTCCAAAAGAAATTTTTCTGTATGCATAGGTTCTCCATTTAGTCATGAATGCAGTCTTCAACTTATCATCGTGGGCAGCTAGAACTTGGTTATATATTAAGAATCCATCTAGGAGGGATAGCATCTTATATCTAGAGACACATTGTAAAATATGCTCCATAGGAGGAATAGGGTAGTTATCTTTATCAGAGGCTCTGTTTAAATTTTTTAAGTCTACACATAACCTAATATATCCATTTTTCTTTCAGACATGTACTAGATTGGCTATCCATTGTGTATGTATGAAAAGAAATATAATCTTAACAACAAATATCTTATCAATTCTCCATTTACCATAGGTTATAGGTTTGGATGCATTTTCCTCAACTTCTATTGAAAGGGTTTGGTGTTAGGCTTCATTGGTATAACATGTCGAATGTTCTTGGTATCAAATGTTTTGAGATCATCATATATGTTCAGGCAAATATATCCTTGTATTCTTTAAATAATCTTATGAAGGCATGTTTCTATGTAGGAGAACAATTTGTACCAAGGTTGACTATCTGAGGATTGATGTCAATTCCCAAGTTTATCACCTCATATTGCATGTATGAGTTGTTTGTCTTGCAATTAGTTACTTTTTTGAATTTATCTTGTAAATCATATAACTTTTCTAGCCTTACCACTAGTTTTGGAATACCATTCAATGAAAGTCTTTTATCCTCAGCTGATCTTTCTACAGGAACTTCTATGTGACAGTTCAAATCTTGGTCATGTTGGAGTTCATCAATGGTCGAGTCCCTAAAAGTGTATTTCATATGTGAGAAGCTAATGATCTACTGATCATCTTCAAAAACCCTCCAATTTGTTATATTTTTTAGGTATCAAATGTTGGTATAACAATTCCACAGAAAAAGTTTTAGGCATTATACCCTTTGATGGAAATACTTTAGAAGCAACATTAGCTAAAATATTGACATCATAATTCATATAATGAGGACTATGATTGATATTAAAATTATCAAAGTTCTTGGATAGATCCCATACCTCTTGTTGGTAGTGTTTCAAATGACTAGAAATAAAGTGTATAGTATTTCTTACCTGCCTTATGACAACTTTAGAGTCACCAAACATTCTCAACAACTTAACTTTCATATCCAATGCTTTTCTTAATCCATGAATGAGTGCTTCATATTCAACAATATTGTTTGTGCATTGGAATTCAAGTCTACAAGATATCAAAGATTTATTACCTTTGGGGTCTTTGAGAATGAAACCAGCACCTGCACCCTCATTAGACTTGGACCCATCAAAGAACAGAGTCCACATGTCAGGATTTAATTTGCAATTAGTTTCTACATCTAAGTTAGGCTTTACATCTAGATTAGTATGTACATCAGAATTAGTCTTCTAGGTTAGTTTGTACATCAGGGTTAATATCTTTGTTCCCTAATATATTACAGTCAAGCTCATCAATCTAAGTCCGATAAAGGCTTTCGGATTGCATGTGTGATTCTGCATGTGGGGATATTTCAACAGTAAAATCTCCAAAGAAAGTATCCAATTTATAGTTCCCCGGTATTGATTGATTGAACATTATTGGCTCATTAGAATCATTCAAATCTGTGACAACATGCTTCATGTATATATCTATATCAACTCTTAGCTAGTTATGTTTTCCATTATAGGGTAGCCACATATGAGATCAATCAATGGTGTTGATGACCATTTTGGTCAACAGTTTCTAGCCGACAAAGCGTTGCCAAGATCCCCTCATTTCAAATCGCTTGCGAAAAAATTATGCATACTCTCACTAAAATTGACGCAATATTTGGCATAATTATTGTGGTTCTTGACTTATCACCAAAATGACTAATTTTCCTCATTCTCATATTATTTACACTGTCATATTTTGCATTTGTAATTGACATATTAACATCACAAAAATATTGGATCCTTACTCATCACCCTGTATTATCGTATACCACTGTATAATCCTATACCCCTTTATCAAACATGGCTTTTTAATAAAAAATGAAAGTGAACGAATTACCAAAATGTTTATATCATGTAACAAACCCAACTTATAGTCCTTTTTGCATGACTCCTTTTTAAAAAAATACATTTCATATCTCTCTTTAATATTTAATGACATAAATATTTTACTAATGATTTTTTTGGATTTATGGAGTATGGCATTATCCTTATACCATAGGTTTGGATGATGATATGTTATTTGAAAAAGGTGATATCATCATTAATTTTTTTATTAACTTATGTAAAATGATGGCCACACGACAAATATGATGGTGATTAAAATCTATTTCCACTTTATGGATGGGCTCTTGAAAAAATGATGAAATATTCCCTCCCATAATTGAAGATACTTCATACACTCCCTGCCGGGTGTTGAGTCATCTATTGACATGGTTAGAATGGGTATGATCAAGTCATATCTCAAAAGCGTTTTATTAGTGAGTGCGCCCGGAATTTCTTCTTAGTTATTTATCTTTACCACTAAACCTATGCTCGCTCATCATCTAGAAGAAATCATGAAAGAAAAGTGCAACTCCTTAGGTTATTTTGAACCCTGCTATGGATACCGTCTCTGTTCAACAACGAGTCGAAATTGAAAACACAAATTTGGGTATTCGGCTTTTTCCGTATGCTATTGCACAGCGTTGATTGAAGTGCAATAATTTTTCAATCAGGCACTGTTTGGATGGTTGCTAGGGATTCATAGTTACATGCCATTGAATTCATGTGTGGTGAAATGATATTAATGGCCATCCCTCTTTTCATGGACCTGCTATGTCAGAGCTAAATGATCCTAGCGAGCCTCATAATGAAAGGAAACTTATATGCATGCGACCTTGTTATGGAGTTAAAACAAGTGCGTTGTCTAATTGTTTTATTAAATGGTTTTTTTTGTTGGAATTTGACGACATAAATCTACACGAAATCATTATTTTTTGTTATTTAAATTCATTTATAAAAGCAGAAATGGATTCAGCATGTTGAAAATTCTCTAGGACACTCGGATTATATAGAAATAATCACTCAAATCTACGGATCTAACAATTTTTTGTCGAATTTAAAGCAAATGTTCCCGAAAAAAATCGTTTGAGAAAAAACATTTCGTAGAACATTTAGACTACAACCAAAACAAGTGCCAATTGTTTTTTAATGTCAACAATGTTATTGCTTCAAATGTCACCTTGCTTCAAATATTATTGCTTGTAAAAGGTGCCTTACTGATTCATTCACAACCCTTGTTGATATGGCACATCACGACCGTAGGCGGTCTGTTGAAGGGACAATTGATGAACAATTCCCCGTCACAGTTTTTGGCAGACCAAATGTTTGTTTTCATTATTGTTTTGAACTTAAACATTCAAAGGTTTCATCACAACAATCCAGGAAGCCAAGGATCGAATCTCATGACTAGAGTTCATTTTTCACAGTCAGCTCTTTCCAACTTTTCAATTCGAGCTAACAAAGTCCAACGATATAGCAAAGAGACCGGAACAACTTAACAAAAAACGCAAATGAGGGAGAAGCATTATTGACACGTAAATGAGAGAACAAAGGATCTTTTATTTTATTAATTGAACTAAATGGAAACGGTTCTAGCCCATGCGGGCCTTTGTTCGTTAATACAAACGGCCTAAACTATCAGAACTACCCACCAAATACTATGAAATTAGCAACAAACATCCAGCCAATTGTGTTATAGCAAGATATGCCTCACCATTGCAATCTTGCATAGAGGGCCTTTTTCCATTTCCCTATGCAGACTTGTCATCCTTTTTTTATGAATCCAGAGCTAAAAATACATATTTTTCCACATATACGCGCCCTATCTACTATACAGCATGCGTATACGCAAGTTGATCCACTACAGCCCGCGTACATCGAGATTTGTGCCAGAAAATACAAAAATGGAGTCGGGTTTCCATGTCACGACAGGAGATCTCTGATCCTTGGCCTTCCACATACTAGAAACGTTCTGACTCGGCCCTTCAGTTGCATTTTGAAGACTATAAGAGCACAATTCCGAGCTATGGAAAGAAAGAGAAAGCATTCAACTTTGAAAGCAAAGTTACTCTGGAGAAATTACTTCATATTGAGTATGCATCCCTTTGTCCCTCAAGTCTAAACACAGTGTTCATCCCCCAAGCTCTTTCCCTATTGTTGAGAGAACCTCATTGTCTCTCTCCTATGAGCTTGCCTTTGGTGGAGGATTGAAGTGGTGGAGGCCTAGTTGGAAGGAACTTGGTTTCTTGGTTTCGAACTGTGCTGACACGGAAGTCTGTAATGTTGTCACTTATGCTGATCAATTATTAATAGAAATACTCATTTCTCATCCTATTGGTATCGTGAAAATATATGATTATTATCCATGGGCATGTTTGTAATGTTTATTAATGGATTATGTTATCTAATGTGCTAACCCCTTTATATTATCGCTATGTACTTGCTATGTTTGTTTGTTGAGAACTTGTTGCAGGTATAAAGCTTTGGGTCGAAGTGCTCAATGGTGGAACATCATCGAACGTTGGATCGAGGTAGACCTCTTTCTTATCTTGCATATTAGTTTATATAGCATACAACGGAATTGAGTTGATTTCTGCAGTCATACCTATCTGTAGTGGTTTACCCTTGGCCATAGAGAATTCTTCCCTCGTAACAGAATTGGATACTCCACTGGGGAGAGATCTTCCTTCTAAGGGTTGAAGTACTTTTTCTTCTTGCATTGCTCTTTTTCCTTTGTGTTTCTTGTCATATCACTGCTTGATAGATTTTGTTCACTATGGGTCTGAGTTTTGAGCCTTTTTTTCCTTGCCTGGCCTTGTTTTAAAGCTTGTATGCTCCTTTTGCCTTGACAGTCGCGTATACAAGCATTTTGTCTCACTGCAAGTTGTGTATATACGCACTTTTCTCCTAAACAACCGCGTATACCACTTTCAATTGCTTTTTTTCTTGGTTTAGTGACTGCTGGGTGGGATTTGATGTTTGTTGAGCCTTCTTAGGTCTCTGTAGTGCCTGTTGAGCTTCTCTAGGTTGATAGGAAACCTGTTTGGAGTTGATTTTTCCTTGAACCCTAGGTTGCTTGCTTGGCTGCTTGGTATTTTGCTTGAGTTATTTTGTTTATACGCAGTAGAATTTATATATCAGGTTGCTTTTCAGTCCATGCATTTTCTCTTTAATATATTGAAAATACAAAAAGATAGGCATTTTGCATTGGTTGGGATTTTTGTCTTCGAAACTTTATCATTAGCTTAGTGCATCTAGTGAAAGATTGCATTTTACTTCTAAATTGCAGAGTTGAAATTGAAAATTGCACTGTTTTTATTAGCATATCATTCATTGAAAAAGTTAAAGATAGACTTTGCATTGTATTCATATTTATTTTCTTGCAGAGTCATAACATCATGAGTTTCACTTCCATACTTTTTTGAGTAATCACGGCCAATAAAATTTACGCTTTAAACTAAAATTGATTAGTCTCTATTTTATTTTTAGGGTGCACAAACTAGTCTAGGATTTAGTGCCTTGAAATAGGATTTTGTGAGTAAACTTCTCCAAGGCAATTAAATCAACATATGTGTCTGAGATAGGGAGTTGAGAAGTCCATTGTATAATTGGTAAGATCAGGAGGCTCCGCTCACACCGAAGTTAATCATGAGGTCGCGCGAAGTTAGTTGAAGGGATAACCCCTGGATACTCACCTAGCGTCAGAGATATTTCTATGGATTTATTCATATTTGGGGATCTTGCTAGTACCCATACCTCTGTGAGAAGCGGTGCTTTCAAGGTTTCGGGCTTTGCTACCCTGCCCATACAGTGATCCAAACTTACAACTGCTCTCTTGTGCATCGATTATACAATGGTTTATTAGTTGCTTGACTTAGGTATCTCATAGGTTACTTGCAGGGGTTATTATGTTTGTACCCTGAGTCAGATAGGGGTCGGACAACACACAACCTTTATGGAGGATTACCTCTCTGGGGGGATCTGAACGACTGGTTGTTAAGCCCACGAAGGCCCCTATAAATGATTTTGTTACCTCCAAACTTTAGTGATGACTCTCAGGTCCCTCTTGGACGAGGCATACCTTCTTTAGCGAGGGAGGCCACTCAGCCACTTTAGCCCGTTTGCATGCATATTGGTCGTTTGACTTTTTGGTATGCTCTTTGATTATTAGTTGACCATAGGATTTCGTGTTGAGTCTTTGTTATCATGGATAGTGGAGTTCCTTTTTCTCCCTCATTTACTACTACCCCCCCCCATGACGTTCATGGGAGAAAATCCGTCTGTTTTTTATAATGGTATGCAGAATTATAACACTTGGTTTGTGCCTTGGGTCTCTAATCAATTCAAACACCTCTTATGGTAGGAGGTTGGAATCTTCCTTCCTACGAATCCACTATGCGACAAGTAAGTGCCCAATCAAGCAATCATTCTACTTGTTACACTCCGTCCACTTATCCTTCTTCTGCTATGTCGATTCCTATGAACACTTTTCGCATGGCGAACCTTCGTCTGCCTTCTGGTGTTTCATCTGGGGGGAATTATTTTTATAGTATGGGCAACCCCCCTCACGAATTCCATTCATCTGGGGGCAACATATATCCTCACATGAGTAACCCTTGTCATGTCACTTTCTCTTCGCAAGAAACTTCCTCGGTGTCGATGCCCCTACAACCCTCTATGAATCAATATGGAGGAGGATACTATCATGTCGGACAGGGACAGGGTGTAAACTAGGATCCTTCTGGCCTGCAATTTCTCAAAACCAATCTTTCCTTGGACCTTGGTCTCAAATGCCACAATTCATCACTGCCATGAGTCCGGTCACTGCTTGTAACACCCTGTTTCCCCCAGCTTGTAAATATAACTGGACTGGCCAAGAACTATGGCGAACTCACAAATATGAATATGTGATGTAAATGGACCTTGAGGAAAAGGCCAATGAATGTGAAAGACATTTTGAATTATTGCAAGATTGTTGAGAGGGGATGTGCAGAAAAGAGACCACGATGGCGGTGGAAGGCACCTGGAAAGGTGGCGTTAACTTCCACTGAGAATTAACACCGTATTTGGAATCCACTGGCTCGGAGAACCAAAAGCAGCTCGCTGGCCCCGAATTTAATGCCTCGCAGGCTGGTGGGCGGATGGCTTAGTGATGGATGGGATGGTGAACAGCCCATCCGTAGAGTCGTCGGGCCTGATCAGACGCGAGGGGAATCGCGCCACACGCAACCTCGCGAGAGGATAAGGCGTGAGGTAGAAGCGATTGGAAAAAGGGGGGCAGACGCGAGGGGAACTCTGGCATTTTTTACGCAGAGTGAGTGATAGTGGAGAGGAAGGACTGCAACCTTCGCTCCTGGTCACTGGCAGACAGAGAGACGTAGTCTCAGAGCACCGTGGTCTCAGCTCGGGGGTGGCTAGTGGTAAATCCGTCGGGAATCACTGAGCCTACGGTTGGGTGGAAACGAGCACCCCTCTCAGCAGTTGTACCCACTTCTGGTGTATTTCTAATAAATGTTTTACATATTGCATCTTGAAAATTCATATACTGATATATATGCTCATAGAACTGTGAAATTGTGAATGATTTTAGTGTAAGAATGTATGTGCAGTGTTTTGATAAGAATTTATAGATATATGCTTATAACAGAGGAAACCATGCACGACTTACGTTGATAAATGAATCTACTTATGCCTAGGTTGAACTAAGTTAGGCTTCCATCCCGTTCTCGGGAAGCTGTTGACCCTTATCTGTCTCCGGGAATGCCCCGGTATAGATCTCCTCACAGAGATTCCCTCCTTGGAGAGGTTTTCCAAGAGCCTAGAAAAAGGACTTGAATGGGCAAGTCTTAATAACCCTGTACGAGGAGGAATGACCCTCTTAAGGTTCTGAGGTAGTAGCGTACAGATAAGTAACAAATCGACGAATGAGGTCTCGTCAAATGACCCATAGCCATTCACGATCGTTAGACTGACGAAAGTAACAAGGGCGTTACATACCTTGTCCCTTTTTCCCTCTATCTTCATGAACAGAGAGGAAATCGGGATCGTATATCCCAAGGCCCAGGAGAACATTTGGACCGTTGATCTTTTCGCATCCATGAAGTAGTGGAAGAATGCACAAGGTGGGAGAATATGAGTCATTGGATCTCATCCAGAAGATCCCGTCAGCCCTTGAATCGGGTTAAGATGCTCGGAGTTTAGTCTCTGGGGTGTGCACAGGAAGAATGGATCTAGACCGTTAGATCTTGGTCCATTTACCCGTCAGTTGTCAGATCGGATAGGAGGTGCACGGGGTTTAACCCTTCTCACACCAAGCAGACTTCTCAACCTTCATCGGGATATCGGCATTCAGGAAATCAGAGTTCCTGAGGTCGAAGGAATCGGGACATCACAAGTCTCGAAATCCCGGAGAGATTAGAACCGTCCATATTGAGGAGGACGTGTGGCAGCAATCGGTGCCATCGGGGAAAGGCCCGACAGGGAGTTGATGATCGATGTTTGGGGACATCGGGATATCGGGGATCCTGGTGACAAAGTGTTTATGCATTTTGGAATCGCCAACCGCGAAACTCCGATAAGTGGGATCCACCTGTCAGCCAGTCGGGATCCAGAGAATCGGGAATCACGGGGATGAGAAGTCCATACATTGTGAAACTTCGAAGTTTGAAACCCCAACGAGAGGTAAGGTTGTGGTCACGGGGACATTGGTCACGTGGAATAAAGACTTAGCCCGGGAGGCTAAGGTAGCAGAGGAGCGTGTCGGGAATCGGGGATCGGTGAACCAAGTTGTTGGGACATCACGAGTGTCAAAACCCTGATAGGAGGAATCCCGACAGAAGTATATGGCTGCGGTCATATAGAGGAAGGTTGTATGGACCCAAAAGGTCTGGCCCAGGGGACTAGTGGAAACTAACGTCCTATCGGGATGTCGGGGATTTCGAGGACCAAATGTTTATGCTTTTCGACATTGCGATGTTCGAAACCCCGATGGGAGACAAGACTGTGGTCTTGTGGAATAGTGGTCACGTGGGCTAGAGGTCTAGCCCGGAGAGCTAACAGAAGTTGGAGCGTGTCTGGATTTGAAGGATCGGGAATCCCATGGGCCAATGTATTGTGGCACGTAAAAGCTCGAAACCCCGACGAGCAGTGAGACTGCGGTCACGGGGATAACGGTCGTATGGGCCAGGAGCCTAGCTAGGAGAGCTAGTGCATAAAGAGCACGTCGGGATTCAAGGGATCGCGAATCTTGAGGACGAGTGTGTTTCAACATTGAAAAGTCTAAATATCCGATGAGGAGGCATGGCTGCGGTCATATAGGGGGAAGGTCATGTGGACCACAAGCATAGCCAGGAGGGCTAACGCATAAAGAGCGCGTATCAGTAAAGTTGTTCATCGGAGATCGAGAGTTCGAGAGAACAGGAACTTTTGTCATCAGGAATCACAAAACTCTGAAAACCGAAGCTATCATCGAGGAAATGTCACAAGCATGTGAAGAAGAGGCCGTGACAGGGAAATAAAGGTCTGTAGATCGGGATTGGCCTTTCGCTGTTGCAAGCTTTGGGATTCCCATCGTTGAGAAATCAATGAAAAAATTGATTGTAGGTAGTGGGTATGTTACAAAGTGGTATCAGAGCATGGTTACAACACTCGACCTGATTGGGCTCATGCACAAGTCGCGCATAACCTCCGTTCGAAGCACTCCTATGAGGAGTAACCCCCCTGACTTAACTCTCTTGTCCAAGATTAAAAACTTGGAAAATGAGAACCCGACTGTGTATGCATGTGAAAGAGTTATGAATTGATGCGCAAATTATGAAAATGTATCTAACTCCTGACTAATAACCAGTGTTTGTCTTTTCACTCAAGCGGA
>ML777058.1:262586-276563 GCA_009831015.1 Picea engelmannii | reverse complement strand
AAGTAGTGGAAGATTGCACAAGGTGGGACAATCTAAGCCGTTGGATCTCATCCAGAATATCCCATCAGCCGTTGAATCGGGTTAATATGCTTGGAGTTTAGTCTCTGGGGTGTGCGCAGGAAGAATGGATCTAGACCATTGGATCTTGGTCCATTTACCCGTCAGCCGTCAGATCGGATAGGAGGTGCACGGGGTTTAACCCTTCTCACACCAGGCAGACTTCCCGACCTTCATCGGGATATCGGCATTCGGGAAATCGGAGTTCCTAAGGTCGAAGGAATCGGGACATCACAAGTCTCGAAATCCCAGAGAGATCAGAATCGTCCATCTTGAGGAGGATGCGTGGCAGCATTCGGTGCCATCGGGGAAAGGCCCGACAGGAAGTTGATGATCGGTGTTTGGGGTCATCGGGATATCGGGGATCCTGGTGACAAAGTGTTTATGCATTTTGGAATCGCGAACCACGAAACTCCGATAAGTGGGAGCCAGCTGTCAGCCAGTCGGGATCCGGAGAATCGGGAATCACGGGGACGAGAAGTCCATACATTGTGAAACTCCGAAGTCCGAAACCCCGACGAGAGGTAAGTTTGTGGTCACGGGGACATTGGTCATGTAGACTAAAGACTTAGCCCGGAAGGCTAAGGCAGCAGAGGAGCGTGTCGGGAATCGGGGATCAGTGAACCAAGTTGTTGGGACATCACGAGTGTCAAAACCCTGATAGGAGGAATCCCGACAGAAGTATATGACTGCGGTCATATAGAGGAAGGTCGTATGGACCCAAAAGGTCTGGCCCAGGGGACTAGCGGAAACTAATGTCCTATCGGGATGTCGGGGATTCCGAGGACCAAATGTTTATGCTTTTCTACATTGCGATGTTCGAAACCCCGATGGGAGACAAGACTGCGGTCTTATGGAATAGTGGTCACTTGGGCTAGAGGTCTAGCCCAGAGAGCTAACAGAAGTTGGAGCGTGTCGGGATTTGAAGGATCGGGAATCCCATGGGCCAATGTATTGCGGCATGTAAAAGCTCGAAACCCTGACGAGCAATGAGACTGCGGTCACGGGGATAACGGTCGTATGGGCCAGGAGCCTAGCCAGGAGAGCTAGTGCACAAAGAGCACATCGGGATTCGAGGGATCGCGAATCTTGAGGACGAGTGTGTTTCAACATTGAAAAGTCCGAATATCTGATGAGGAGGCATGGCTGCGGTCATATAGGGGGAAGTTCATGTGGACCACGAGCATAGCCAGGAGGGCTAACGCATAAAGGGCGCGTATCGGTAAAGTTTCTCATCGGAGATCGGGAGTTCGAGAGGACAGGAAATTTTGTCGTCAGGAATCACGAAACTCCGAAACCCGAAGCTATCATCGAGGAAATGTCACAGGCATGTGAAGAAGAGGCCATGACAGGGAAATAAAGGCCTGTAGATCAGGATTGGCCTTTCACTGCTGCGAGCTTCGGGATTCTCATCGTTTAGAAATCAACGAAAAATTTGATTGTAGGTAGTGTGTATGTTACACTGCTAGTCATACTAGAGCTCCATCTCCTACCTCTGCTAGCCATGTTGGATATTGGTCGACAACCTCTGCGATTCATGTTGAAGAATTGCAACCAATCATTGCAAATCATGTTGGGGGCACATTTCTGGTCACTGCTAGTCACATTGCACATCCATCACCAACCTCTGCTAGTCATGTTGGAGATTTGCTACTAGCCTCTGCAAGTCATGCTGGGAGCATATCACCAGCCATTGCAAGTCATGCTGGGGGCATTTATATGATTGAGAAGACTAGATGTCTCAGACGTAAGCCTAGATTCCTTTGTAGGAATTGTGAAGGAAGTCACCCTACTCGTTTGTGTCTCATTACTGCTAGAATACCAGAAGCTTGGGGCTCACCTAAGGGCCCTTCGAGTTATGAGGCATCTATGGTTTCACAACACTCTATTTCTTCTTTGATTGATACAACAGTCACACTGATGCAATATTCAGATGACACCCCTTTTCCTTTGGGGGTTGATGCATCCTTTGACCTTGTTGTCTCACATCCCGTTCAACCTGTGGTCATGTCGATGCAATCTTCGACCGAAACCTCTCCTATGTTCAGGGGTGATGCGTCTCTTGACCTTGTTGTCTCGCATCTTGTTCAACCAATGGTCATGTCGATGCAATCTTCGACCGATAACACTCTTTTTTTTTGGGGTGATGCACCTCTTGACCTTGTTGTCTCGCATCCTATTCAACCAATGGTTGAGGAAGTGGTTGTATCGATGCAATATTCGATCGACCCCACTCTTCTCTCAAAGAGTGACAAGTCTAAGGAAGCGGTCACACCAATCCAATTTTTGGTCGATCCCGCTCTTCTGGTTCTAGTTCTATACCTTCTATGCCATGTCCTCAGCATTTCTATTACTTCACCTTCTGAACAAGAGAGAGTTTTACTCCTCCTGAGTTCTCTCCCTCCAAGTCTTGACGACGTTCCCTTTGATTGGGATGGTCTTGTGGGGTATCCAATGCCTCCGCCTATGTCTTTTATAGGAAGAGGCATTATCTGATATAACATGGAGACGATAGCCTCCGTTAGCACTTTGTCCTCCTCGACTGGGAGAGCTTTGGGTTTTCCCAAGCTTGTGTCGGTTCTTCGTAAGATACTAACATTCCACAGAAGATCCACATGGGAACCTTGGCCTCCCCCATGGCTTGCCGCCTAGAATCTTCTTAACGAGTATGAGTTAAGCTCTTTTCTGACTCATTCAAAAAACGAAAAGATTATCGAGTGATTTTTCCCTTTCACACTCATTAAATTGGACTTGAAAGGTCACGAGTCTTAGTTAAGCTCTTTTTTGACTCGTATAAAAACCGAAAATATTGTCGAGTGATTTTTCCCTTTCACACTCGTTAAATTAGATTGGAAAGGTCATGAGTCTTAGTTAAGCTCTTTTCTTACTCGTTACCAAAAATAGAAAAGATCGTCGAGTGAACTTGTCTTTTTAACACTCGTAAAGTGGATTTGAAAAGACATCTATTTGGCACAAGTTTACCCCTTTTTCACACCAAGTAGACTAAAAGACATAAAAAAGGATTTTTTTTGGCGTTAAGTTGTGATTGCATCTCATGCCCTCGCTTGCAGTATTGAGCCTTTAGCCGGTTCTCTCTTTGCGTTATAAACCATGGCCTAAGCAATTTTTGCATCCTCAACCAAGCAGAGCCTTGTTTATATCCTTTGCAATTTGACACCCTATACCCTGGAGGGAACATCACCCTGAGTGTCCATCTCCCGTATGCATTTCCTTGCATTGAGCATAGGTACATTCCACTGTTGGAACTAGTTTTTCTTACTTGCGACACTCGTTTCCTCCTCTGTATCATAGCATTCATTTGTTATGAAAAAGATAAAAAAAGATGGGAGAGAAGGGAATACTATATTATAATTGGCAGCAGTCATGTCGCCTTTGAATAGAGCACAAAATTATTGAGTCCTTGTGTCATCATAATTTTGGGTTTAGCATGGCCTTAGGAAGTTGTTCTCATTACAGAGTTTTCTCTGCCGACTGGTTACTCTTCCAGTCCCCATGGAGAATGTTATTGATGCCTCCTACATCTAATAGTCACATCATTGAGTCTATGCTACTGGAGTCCACCATATGTCGCATGCTCTTGTTCAAAGGAAGTCTATCAACCTGTGTCGGCCACTCCTCAGAAATCTTGACTTTGCATGTCGGACATACCCTCAGTTTGTATCATAATCACATGATACTATGGTCTTATCATGCACCCTGGCCCTACTTTCATCATGGGTAGGTCACCTTGAACCCAACAATCGACATTTCATCATTGGTCGTTAACTGGGTGGTTTCCCTTTTGTTCGACGGCAAGACATATATTCACACTTTGGGATTCGTGCAGTGTCTTGGATGCCATTAGAATTATTGGTGGTGTCCTCGCCTTTGTCAGCAGTTTTCATCATTGACTGTTATTCAGAGGGTCTTTTTCATGTACCGCTTACATTTGGTACACGCGAAAGACGCACAGGGTCGTTGGTTCATGAACATGTTCTTTGTCTGATCTCCACCAAATTATGAAGCTCCTGCTTTGTTCCTCGTGCTGACTGATAAGAGATGCCTTAAGGCTCTCCTTTCATCGGGTCTCTTTCCATCAACTTCAGATCATTTATTCTAGATATGGGACATAGAGTTTTATGAGTACCTTGAGGCTTGCAATCATTAGTGGCAGTCTCTCTCGCCATTGACAGAAGGGAATACATCAATGTCTCCTGATCAATGGATTTCTCAAGTGTTCGACACCGATTCCTTTATTCACACTTGTAGGAATGTACTCGGTGCCTTGATACCTACTTTCATTATTGGTAGGTTGTCTCACGTTTATTAACGATATACCTCAATGATCGGTAATCAAATGATGTCTCATTGTGTTCGACCTCAACTCCTTTATTCACATGATGTAGAGTTTCACCCTTGGCAGATAGTGTAGAAGACTTGAAGACATCACTATGTGGCCGCAGCTTTCCTGAGTTGTTGCTTCCTTTTCATTGGACCAGTACCTATATGACTTTAGTGATCATGGGAGATCAAAATTATACTCCATGGTATACAGACATCTTCAAATTGGTTTTGAGATTGGTTTCAATGGGCCTTGTTCGTGACTATGACAACTTTTGGCATATAACTGCATTTGTATTTTCCTATTCATGGCCACGGACACTTATTTGGTATATTTTCCACATGGATCTACATTGTATTCTTGGCATCCATGTATGCAAAGTCAGTACATAATGTAATGAGCAATTGAGTTCATCCAACTGGTTCTCTACCACTCCACTTATGGGTTATTTATAATGTATTTCGACCATTGCAGATACTCCTCTGACCTCACACATTAGGGGGCATCTGTTATAGCAAGATTTGCCTTACCATTGCAATCTTGCACAGAGGGCCTTTTTCCATTTCCCTATGCAGACTTGTCATCCCTTTTTTATGAATCCAAAGCTAAAAATACATATTTTTCCACATATATGTGCCCTATCTACTATATAGCATGCGTATACGCAGGTTGATCCACTACAACCCGTGCACATCGGGATTTGTGCCAGAAAATAAAAAAAAATGGAGTCGGGTTTCCATGTCATGACAGAAGATCTATGATCCTTGGCCTTCCACATACTGGAAACATTCTGACTCGGCCCTTCAGTTGCATTTTGGAGACTATAAGAGCACAATTCCGAGCTATGAAAAGAACGAGAAAGCATTCAACTTTGAGAGCAAAGTTACTCTAGAGAAATTACTTCATATTGAGTCTGCATCCCTTTGTCCCTCAAGGATGAACATAGTGTTCAACCCCCAATCTCTTTCACTATTGTTGAGAGAACCTCATTGTCTCTCTCCTATGAGCTTGACTTTGGTGGAGGATTGAAGTGGTGGAGGCCCAGTTGGAAGGAACTTGGTTTCTTGGTTTTGAACCGTGCTAACACGGAATTTTGTAATGTTGTCACTTCTGCTGATCAATTATTAATAGAAATACTCATTTCCCGTCCTATTGGTATCGTGCAAATATATGATTATTATCCATGGGCATGTTTGTAATGTTTATTAATGGATCATGTTATCTAATGTGCTAACCCCTTTATATTATCACTATGTACTTGCTTTGCTTGTTTGTTGAGAACTTGTTGCGGGTATAAAGCTTTGGGTCGAAGTGCTCAACGGTGGAACATCATCGAGCGTTGGAGCCTCTTTCTTATCTTGCACATTAGTTTATTTAGCATAAAATGGAATTGAGTTGATTTCTGCAGTCATGCCTATCTGTTGTGGTTTACCCTTGGCCATAGAGAGTTTTTCCCTCGTAACAAATTGGAGGAAAAAACTTTTGATAGGAGGTATGCAAGGAGTCTTGTAAGATTTTCTTCTTCCATTTTATCACTTTCCCTCCATTCCTTTCAATAGTGATTGATGAAGTTGTTGGTAGCAGGGATGTCTTGTAAAGCAGTGGAAGGGATGAAGTGAAGATGATCTTTGTTAGTTTTCACGAGGTGAATGATTTACTTATCAATTTTGTTATGTTTTATGGGTGATTTTCTCAACACTAATAAATTTTTGATATGCAGATTTACACCTTGTGTTATCGCCACCATTGCTCTATTCCATTTCGGCTCAGCTTTCTTCTTTTTCTTTCATTCTTGGTTGTTTTATTGTAATGAGGTTGATACCATCTAGAATGGATAAAGAGTAGAACTCTGATCCAAATCTACTCAGAAGCTTCAAAGCTTCCAAGAATCCAAGAAATGTATGGAAGGTTATTTAAAAATAAAAAACAAACTCTTTTAGGCTATGAATTTTTTTTGTTGTTTATTTTTGTTTTTTTTAATATTCAAACCACAAAGAAATACAAAACAACTAATTCATGTATTATATTAGTTTCAATTGTATATAATCTCTTCTTTTCTTTTTCTTTTTAATTTAATTTTTATTTCTTTAAATCAATTACTAACTAGTTTGTTTTTCTTTTTAATTTAATTTTTATTTCTTTAAATCAATTACTAACTAGTTTGTTTAAGTTTCACATTAATCTTTTGTTTTATTTTTGTTTAACATTTGTATTTTGTTGTTACATTTATTTATTTTTTATTTATATTTCACTTAAGTAAAAAGTATCAAAAAATTATAAAGCTACAAAATATATAAAAAAATTATAATTGCAAAAATAATGCAATAAATAATTTATTCTTTTAACTTTGGGTTTTTCTTTTAACTTGGAGTTTAGTTAGATTAACTTTCTTTCAAGTTTTGCATTTACATTTTTTATACTAACTTTATTGAATTTACATTTTATTTACAAAAGCAAATACAAAATAATATAAGTTATTATTGCAAAAAGTTAAATAGAATATTTGTGCTTAGACTTCTATGTTGTTAGGGTTTAATGTGGCTATAAAATAGGGTGACCATTCATGCCTCTTCTTGGTTTATCCGACCAAGAGGTTATAAATGTTAGTGTTAGGAACTCCCTAATTCTTCGCCATCAACAAATGGAAAAATATATGTTCAACAATGCAAACTAGTCTCTGCTTAATAAGAGTCCATATGTTTCAGGAATGTCTACCACGATGATGTCTACTCTTTGATGAACCTTTGGATTAGAAGCCAATCTTACTAAGACATTTTTCAACTCTCCCATAACCTTGACACTTGACCTATCTAGTTGTATGATTTGAATATCAATATTTTTAGGTTTGGCATTTAACTTTTCAAACACTTTAAATGGCACCACATTAGAAGAAGCACCTGAATCAACCATACAGATGTGAACATTTCTATTAAATATTTCAAAAGTCAATAAGAAAGGGTAAGTTGTAGATTTTTACCATTTCCCAATCAGGGAGGCATTGATAGCAAATTGCTTTTTCATGGTCTTTTCCCACATTTGTATTATTGGCAACTTTATCCTTTTTCTTTGTTTCTCCCACATTTGTGTCTTTAATTGAGCTTAGGATGATTCTTGCAAAATATTCATAAAATTTTCATGTATTTGAGGTAACTTCATAAGCTCAAAAAAGAGAAATGTTAGCTTTAATATTTTTTAAGTCTTCCATAAAATCATATTCCAGGTTATTCAAAACAAGTGCAGGTGAGGATTCATTGCTAACCGAAGTGGATTTTTAAGTTGTAGATGTATTATGAGCAGGTTCAATATTGGAAGGTGAATCTGAAGTGGAAGCCTTGCCTTTACTCCTTGTATTATAGACATTTTGAGACATGTGAATTTCTTCAAGAACCCCATCTTCATCTTCTCTATCCAATTTGAGAGAGAGATATCCCAAAATGAGTTGACTTCTTGTCCTGAGGCTTCTTATGTATCTATATATTTATCTTCTTGATTAGCATCCTCCTCTCCCTCTTCCTCGTCCTTCCCATCTATGGGGGCTTCACTAACAAAGACTTAAGCTTTAAACACATTGAGGAATTCTTCCATATTAATGCCCTCTGTAGGTGGAGAGGTCTTAGTTGTAGGAGGGATGCTTTTCTTAGGGGGGAATTTGAAGAATATCTTAGTGTTATAAGTACCTTCCCCGGTATTCCTTTTCATGTCAACAATTTCATTTGATAGCTTATTTATAATCCTTTGTAGGCTCTCCATATCCATAGCACCTTGATCCTTTTTCTCAGTGGAAGGTTTGGTTAAAAGCAACTTCTTTTTGGTGGGTTTCTCTTTTTCATGGTTTGATCCAAGGTTTCCTTTTAAGCTTAGCATATCCTTCTCCAATTTTATAGATTCTAACATAGTTACCAACTTAATGAGAACTGTGATCTCAAAACGAGAACTCTTGCCCAAAAAACCCATATTTTTGCATAAAAAGCATCAAAATTAACCCCCAAATCAAAAAGTGGTGCTACCGGTAGCACCATGTTTTAAAACGGGGTCAAAATTACAACATTTTTCAAACATGGGCTTCAAAACGTAGATAGTAGATCAGAAAAACTTTAAAATCGGCACCTAAAAACAAATAAGATGTTTTTGAATTTTTTTTTCTTTTCAAAACGTTAAATTTTGAGATCATTTGAAATCGTATTTTTATCACTTGTTACCATTAAAACTAAAACCTCAAAATCAACCATCAAATTGAAAAGTACTGCTACCGGTAGCACCCATTCTAAAATTGGGGTATGAAAATGACACATTTTTATAATGTGGTAAAAGAACGCATCATTATTGTAAACAAAATCATAAAATAAACCTTTAAATGTTTACTTTTTAAATGTTAGTATCATGCAAAGCACAAGGTAATACATAATGCCATGAAAATATCACAATATACTTTAAAAATTCAACGTCACTTTTTAATAATTTTTTACTTTTAATAATAAAACAGTAAATACAAGTTACATTAAATAAAACATAAATAATTTCTTTAAAGTATTGTTATATTGACCATATTCAAAACATATGAGCTAAGAAATTTTATGACCTAACAAAATGGTGAAAAAAGAAGAAAAACAAGGAAGAAATGAAAAAAATTTAAAATTTCCTCAGAAAACAATAATTTAAAAAACAGAAATACATTTTTTTTGTTAAAAAGAAGAGCAAAAAAACCCTTCAAACTTTAAAAAAAAAAAAAAAAATGTTAATAATGTAACTATATAACATTGTTAATAATGTTACAATGTTATAATATAACATTGTTATATTATAACAATGTTATAATATAACATTGTTATATTATAACAATGTTATGTCTCGTGGGCATCCACGGGGCGTCCATGGGACCTGGACCAGGCTTGCGAGGGGGCTAAGGCGATGCATAACATTGTTATATTATAACAATGTTATAATATGTCCACGGTACCTTGGCCAGGATCGTGGGGGGCTGAGGCGATGCATAACATTGTTATATTATAACAATGAATTATATTATAACATTGTTATAATATAACAATGTTATATTATAACATTGTTATAATATAACAATGTTATATTATAACATTGTTTATGTTTTTTTTAGATGTTTATGAAAAAAATTTGGGCTATAATTTTTTTTTTACTTTTTTCTTAACTTTTTCTCATTTTCTCTTACTTTATATATATAATATTATGGTTTTTTTTTCCTCTTTAGTTTTTTAGGTTTTTCTTCAATGGTTTTTTCTCGATAAATTTGTTTTTTAAATTTCAATTCCGTTTGTTTTTTTTATTTTTTTTAGTTTTTAATTATATTTTTTTGCTAAATATTTAAAAATAGTGTTATTTAACTACAATTATTTTCTATGTATTGAAGTAAGGTAAAAAAAAAATGTGTTAAAAATGATATTTTCCACTATATTTAAAATGTATGGAACCAGAACTTAATTAAGGATAGATAATTATATGAAAAATCTTAATTTCAAAAGAATAAATGGTGTACAATATTTTTAACATTGGATGAAGCATGGAAATATAATTAAAAACACCATTGAATAATAATAATAATAAAACAGGTTTGAAAATAGATGAAAAAACATCGTTGATAAAAAATAAAAAAAAAATGAACAGTTTGAAAATAAATGGAAAAAACGAGCATTTAAAAAAACAAAGTGGAAACCTTATGTATCAGAAAATGTAAAATATCAAAAAACCACTTAAAAATAGAGGGGGGGTGCTACCAGTAGCACCATTTTTAAAAACGGGGTAAAAAAGTTTACCCCCCAAAAACGAGAACTATGTAGAGTTCTTGTTAAGTTGGTAACTATGTTTTCTTTGAATGTGTCTTCCAAAGTAGCTTTCTCATCTCTCTTTACAAATATTTCCATTGAAACTAGTAGAGATTAAGTATAAAACTTAATACATACATCATTAGCAAGTTTAGAAGTGGCAAGGATTTTATTTATCAATGACATAAATCTTTGGCTGACATAGTTAACTTTTTATTTTGAATCCATTTTTGTCCTAGAGAGTTCTAAAACAATGAATGTCAGGGATTTATCATCTCCAAATTTTTCAGTGGAATTAGTTTCAAAATCATTCCAACTGATTCTTGAACCTTGTGTTAAAGAGAAATACCAAGTGGGTGCCTCACCTTCAAAGGTGTATGGGAATAGTTTGTCTGCAACATCCTCATTCTCCATGTTCATCAATCTTACAACAAGCATGAATTTTTTAATATGTCTTCTGTTGAATACTTATTTTCAAGATCAAACTTAGGCAGGAACTTCTTAGGGTGCTTGGGTAAAGGATGAGTAGCCTTGAGAACTGCAACAACATCATGAGCCAACCATGGTTGATTGACCGATGGATTGTTCAATTGATTGGCATTTACTCTAGCCATGTTTCTTGGACTTCCTGGATTATCGCTTAAGGGTTCTTCTTCATAGGGTTCTCCTTCAAATGGATTCTTGGGGGTATCAGGGATAGAATCGGGAGGACTAGGTGGTTGACACTAGGAAACAAATAATCTTCGAAGTTAACCTGGGAAGGGTTATTCATCCCTTGTAAAAAGTTGGTGAGTGATAATTGGGGGATCTGACAATTGGACTTCTAAAGTCGATCGATGAGCTTTCGATGGTTGGTTCTCCAACAATAAATTGTCTTGTCTCTCAAGTAGGGCATACTCCAACAGTTCAAATCTGAGATTTCTCTTCGCAGCTTGGGTGAGGAAGTGGGATTGTTGTAGCAACTAATCGATTTGAGCATGGGTTAGATTTGGAAAACACGGGGTCATGGGATAGGTTCTGAACATGTTTAGTTGACCCGACAATTGAGTAGGTGTATGCACAGGAGTCATTGGGGGTCGAGGGTTTGATTAGGGTTTATAGACTGAAATTCACTTCAACGAGAAGTGTTTCTCTTTGGATTGGAATTGATAGGGTTTTGCAATTCTTTTCTAGCCATTCATCTTGATGGCCCTCCTTCTAGTGCCATTTTTGTTGACGGGTCCAAATGGCCTATAAGGGAGGTAATGGAAAATGCTTGATGGCAGGTCCCGATTGCACCTACTCTCATTTGGGATGGGACTTTTGACCAATACGTGGGCTTGGATGCCACTTAAGGATTTTCAATTATAAACTAGAGAACAGATTATCTGCTACAAAATTCCAATTAAAACTAAAACAAACTATCTACAATTGAATAAAAATTATTCAATTCTACTCTAAGCATATCCTGATTATGAGCAATTCTAACAACATAAACACAGTATGAAATATTATTACTGACTGTAGAATTATTTCATATCAATCAATAATATGTTGTAACAATAAAATCATAAATTAACTCACAAGTAGTTGCAGAGTAGACATGTAACATTATCCTTGTGTCTATTATAAATCACAACAACATAAGCACCTTAAATTACATATATAGAAATAGATCATATGATATTCATTTAAGAAACTTATAAAACAAAAGCATATGTAGAGTATTCTTATACACATTTTCTAATAGTCATGACTTCAAAATTGGCTTATGCTCTTTATTTTCTCATAAATATTAGTATCATCTAATATTACATTGGAAAAAAGTCCCTCAATCTTGGATAGAGATCTATGTTTAAAACAAGAGAGTCTCTTCACATTCTATAATTTTCATCATTTCAGATTACAGTTATACCTTATTGTTTCGTATTCTCATATTATGTGTACAATTCAGATTCTATGGATAAATATACATTATACAAAATTTATGAGGCTTTCTTGAAGGCTAAGTCCTCTACATAAGACATCCACATTTGGCATGCTTTGGTGATGTCTTCTAGCTTGCTCATATTCATCTTTTCAAGCTCCAACTCTCCATCACATATTTTGTCTACAACTTCCTTTTTCATGTCCCTGTGGATTTTGTTTACAAATTCATTTGTGGCTACATTTTTTTTTATTGGATGCGCCAAGTATTTGGTCAGGACATCTTCATTGACCTCAGTAATCAGCCCAATAGCCTCCTTGATTTTGTCCCTATTTTCTTCAATCTCTTCTATTCTAAATTTTTGTGTTCCTGCTTGAGCAAGCACTTCATTTACCGGCATGCTAAATTGTTCTAGAAGCTCATATGAAAACTTCCACATCATGGCACGTGATTTATTTGAGAGACTGATGGTATCATTAACATCTTGGCATGAGATTTTCCACCCATCCATCAACATCTAAGTCTTTCTCTACTCCTTCTTTATGAATTGGAATAGAGATACAAGTGTTTCTTCTTTTCTTTCCTGCCAATAAATGATTTTGTCAAAGGCATGTTTGGTCTCTATGTATTGGCTCTTTATCTCACCTAGTTGATCAAACAGGATAATGATCTCATCCTGATAGTCTTGGATTGCATTAAGCTGGGTGAAGAAGCTATTTTGTTCTTCTCTCAAATCTTCATTGGCTCTACCATCTTCTTCTCTTACACTGTCTAATGCATGAGGTTTTTGTTGGCTTTCCTTCGATTCCTTTTCCAATTTTTGGTTATTGATTCCATATTGTTATAGCCTTAATTTCCACCCCATAGGCCAAAAGTTAATCCATAAGAGGATAGAAGCTAAAATATACATGTTGCCTAAGATTTTACCCCTTTTGGATCCCTTTTGGATCCCTTTTCGAGATCCTCACGGGACACATAGTAGACAACAAGCGAGGATCCTTGTGGGAGACATAGTAGACAAGAAGTGAGGATCCTCGCGACTCACTAGTAGTGCAACAAGTGAGGATCTATAAAAATTCTAGACTCGGAGAGTTACGAGGTTATAAATGAGGGATGAGTTGTATCTTCGTGGTAAGGGCCTAGGAACTCACATCATTTGAGTCTTTAATGGTCTCTAGAAGATTTAGAATCTCTCCCAAACCTCCTCTTTTAGCTCCTTGGTCATGCTAGGCTTCACTAACTTCTGGTTGTGGTAGATGGAACAAGTACCTCTGCAATTGGACAACATAAAAATTCTCTGAATCCTTCCTTCTCTTTCCCAAGGCTTTCCTTTGTTATATATCTCTTTGGTGGAGGTTTTGGAGAGCTTCTAGATCTTATAGAGATCACTAGATAATCAAATTATGTGATTTCCTAGGCCCTTGCCATGAAGATACAAATCATCCCTCACCTATCACCTCATAACTCTTCGAATCTAAAATTTTTACAGATCCTCGCTTGTTGCACTACTAGTGAGTCGCGAGGATCCTCACTTGTTCTCTGTCCCACAAGGATCCTCACTTGTTGTCTACTGTGTGTCTCATGAGGATCTCAAAAAGGGATCCAAAAGGGGTCAAATCTTAGGCAAACTGTGTATTTTGTCTTCTATCCTCTTATGGATTCCCTTATGGCCTATAGAGTGGAAATTAAGGCTATAACACATACTCAATCACCTTCATCTTCCTATGTTAAACAATATCCATCTCTTCCTTGCACTCAACTTTTATTCTTTCCATGTCTTGTGAATGTTCCCTTCTTATGGTTTCTAATTGTTCCTTGTGTAGTTGTTCAGTTTCAATGGCTCGTTGCTTAAACTCATCCTCCAAATTATCCCTTTG
>ML777058.1:242216-261579 GCA_009831015.1 Picea engelmannii | reverse complement strand
ATGCCTACTCCTGCATATATTTTGTTGGCATCATCACAAGCTTACGAGCATTCTTGATTGATAATTAAATGAAAACAATTTAAGTAATTGAATTTCCCTACACCCCTGCAAATGCACTCAAAGTTGAGGCATTATCTAGAGCATTAACTTGAGGATCTGGTCCCAATTTCCATGAAATCATTTTGTTGGAAGATACTTTGTTGGGGGGGTCTTCGCCTATTTTCCTTTTGGTTGATCTTTTCTCAATTCCTCTCTTTGAATTGTTGTAATAATATTCATCTACATCTACCACAACATCTTCTAATTATATCAATTGAGAAGAGTATGATAAGTTTCCTAGTATTGGGCTAAGCGGGGTACCAACATGAATTGGTGTATTTACTAGTGTAAGTCCTTTGACAACACTAGGACTTTATCCTTTGTTTTTATCCTCATCCATTTTTATTTTCTTTTGCCTCTCGGCCTCTGGTATTTCTTCTTCCTTCTTCCTTCCTTCTTCTTCCTTTTTTTTATTCTCTTCTTCCTCTTTCTTTCTCATCTCCTCTCTTTTCTTTTCTTCTTCCTTCTTCTTCAGTTATGCTTCAACAACTTACTTTTGTTCTGGCTCTACAAATTTTTGGCTTGCTTCTTACCTTTCCTTTTGTTTGGATTCCGCAATACTTCTCTTTTCTTCCTCCTTATTCCTTGTTTCTTCTTCTTATGTTTCCTTTTAGTTTGCATATTCCCTTTTTCTCTTTTCTTTTAACTTTGCTCTTTTCTTTTTCTCAACTTCAATCTTTTTCTTTTCCGCTAACTCGAGTATTTTCTTGTCTTCTTCAACAGCCTTTCGAACTGCTTCCTCGTTTTTTCTTTGTTCCTCTAATTTGGCCCTTTCCTTGTCCTCCTCCATTTTCCTCTTTGCTTCCTCCTCTTCCTTCTTATTCTGATTTCTTCTTTTGTTTTTTGGTTAGCTTCTTCTCATTTTTGTTTCTCCCTTTGCTTGAATCCCTCTTCTGCCTCCATATCCTTATTATATATTTCTTCTTCTTTTCTTGCCTCTACAATATTTATTTCCTCTTCTTTCTCCTTTTCCCTCGCCAAAAGTAATTTGAATTGTTCCTTAGCTATCTTCCTACTTTATTCCTTGGATCTATGTAATATCTCTTTTCCTGGTTCGTCTTGAACCATGTTTAACACCTCTTCAAAGAATAGAACCCCTTGTAAAATCTCCTCTGAAATATTCACATGATGTGCAAAAGGGTGTATCAACACCACATACTTAATATGATCCCTTACAATTCCTATTGGATCGTGTCTTCTAGGATCTCATGTGGATAGACATAGTTCTTTCAAAGCTATGGCTTCTTTTCAGGCATGTGGAACATTCAGTAAGGTAGATCCTCCTACCTTAATTAGAAACATGAGCCAGAGTCTCTTGGAAATTGTGTCCAAAAAGGAATTCATCCCTTCCCAATAGCTTGTCTAAGACATATTTAGGAAGGATATGTAGGGCTTGTTCACAACCAAACACTCTTACATAGGTTTAGTGTTTTCCCATATACCAATCACCAATGTCTTTAATGGCCTCAATGGCTCCTTGAGATAACCTACGAGGGTGGTGGTTGAACATGAAAATAAACAATAGTACCATGAAATAGTCACAAATGTCATATAGATACTTCTTGTAATTAATGTCCCACAACTCAGAGCAATATATATGGATAGGTGGTAGAACAGGGTTCCATTCCCATCCCATAGCAGAAAAACTTATTGAAGAACAAACAACATCTAGCGGATAGGAAGACATATAAAAACTTGGTTTTTTTAGCCCTAGGGCCTTTCTATCATTTTTTAAGATGTTGAATGCAAGTATTTGTGCCCAGTTGAAGGCATGTCCCACCTCGGCCACACAGTATGTCATTAGCATCCATTTCAGCTGGAAATGTGTGCAAGTTTCTTCATTGTGCAATATGTATATCATAAATGCCAATAGCTAGTAAGGTTTCTTGAAATACTCTATCGGGTATGACCTATTGTCTTTCTGTGTGAATTCTCTTTCTTGATCCCACCAATATCATATTAATTCGACAAAGTCGGGGTGGTACTCTACAATTTTTTACAAGAATGGATTATTCATGTAAACATTAGGTTCTTATAGATGGTACCTAGTGTGAATATTGTTTGTATTTAAAGAAGCTATAGAGACTCTCATCTCGTGAACCATTGTGGTCGTATCCGCATCTAAATGGGAGAACACCCACCTCACATCATCATTGTAGGGAAAAACCATGGGCTCTGCAACAAAGGCATATATCCTGCTTTTTTTGATATATCGATATATTGCCAGGTCTTCGTCTTCCATAGGGAACTCTTCGTTGTTGAATATCTTGTATATATCAATCCATGTTGGACATTCCTCCATCCAATTGAAGTAAGTCGTATTAGATAACAAGAGGTCATATCAACTTTTTTCTCGTGTAGACACATTTGTTGTGGGCATTTTTCCCCTTTGTGTCTGAGCTCATGACATCATCCATTTTTTAGTTTCTGTATAATATGGAGTATCAACAAGCATTTCAAAAAAGTATAATCAAAAGAAATATTTTCTCAAATTAATCATGAACATACATGAAAGCTTTAGAGTTTAGCACTGCAAATCTCAGTTAGCCAAAAAAAATTGTTTCGTAGAGATATTTTGCATTTGATTCTTTGAGCAATGAGTATTAAGGGTTTCGAATTAGGTTTTTAAGTGTCTAATCAGTGCCCATTATCTCTGCAATCAATGTGAATGAGATCCATCCTGTAGCAATTGGGAAAGATAAAAATCCATTAATGTCGTTGGATGGAAGCTTTCGGGAGAGTGTTATCGAATGAGATTTTTTGAAGAAACATGCTATCAAAAATATTTGTATCGGGAAAACTATTTTCGAATCATTTTTGGAAGAGTGTTATCGGGGGAATCTCTTTAGAAAGGTGTGCTCATAAATGAGTACTCAAAAGACTCCTTTTGAAAACATCCTAACTGGAAATCATATGAGTGTTGATCCATTCATACTATCTGACAGAGATTCCCCGAAGGAATATTCAAGATTCGATATCGAGAATCATGTCGAGACACGCTTAGTAAAGGGAAGAGTCTTCATGGTTTATATGTATTTGTGTTAATGAAACCTTTTATAATTAACCCTCCAGGTAATATATTATAAGCTTTAAAATGTAAGCCTGTGGGGAGAGTTAAAAAGGTTAATGAATTGTTAATGAAGACTTATGGTATAGTCTATCGGGAGAGGTTCTTCGGAAAGCTTGACTTGGAAGGTAACACAAATTGATAGAAATTATGATCTAAAATAGGACTTTAGTGAATAAATGTTTTATTAAATAAAACATTAATGTAAAAGGACACCTACACGCTCATGTGATTATGTGAGTTGTCGAAGTTAGTTTTAGTTAGTTCTAGATAACAATGTTTCTAGTTATTATTTTTGGGATATTTGTACCCATTTGTTATTCTACTTGAGGTGGGTTTTTTGGCCCTTAGCCCTCACGTTTATTGTTGTAATATTTTCTTTCATCAATAAAAACTATGTGTCTAAGGACACTTTGTCAAAGTGGTATCAAATTTGGTTATTGGGAGATGTTGACGAAGATGGTGAAGGAGATTTGAAGAGGTTGTGAATAACAAAATCTTAAACGGTCAATTTTTTATTTCCTATTTTTTTAGGGAAAAATCTAGATTGTATTTAAGAGCACCAAAATATTTGCATTTATTTTGTGAGTGATTTTACATTAGGGTTTGCACTTATTTTGTGAGTGATTGGGAATCATTGTGTGTCCTCATCAATTACACAGTTGTGTTGAATTTTTTTTATATAGAAATAGTAAATGGCATATGCAATGTATCTTATAAAAGAAGAATATAAAATCTACAATAGTTATGGCCTCCTTAAATGATACCAAATCCATACAAATGACTCTTCACGACTTGTGATTCTTATGCATTTACACAAAACCCTAGTGGTCATCTATGCCTGTAATTATTTGCAGTTTTGAAAGAAGTGAACCTTGTAAAGCGACTCAATTGAGTCTTTCAATTCAATTAAGTGAGTGAACCCAGTGTAAACCTAGTAAAAGTGACCAAAACTGGTATATTTATTGTCTTAAATTTCATATTGAAGCAAAGAATCGAACATGACCTGGTAAAGCATGAAGAAACGAGTTGATCCATGACTTGGTAATAAATATTTGTTGTTTGATGAAGCGATTTGTAGACTTTATCGTGGTCTCCATAAAACCTTTGTGTGATAATCCCTAGAGTGACCTCAGATTGCTTGTGGTATTTACTAGTTTGCTCGGAACCTTTTGAACAAAGACGTGAAAAACCATCCTCCAAGAAATATTGCTCATGGCCTCCATCCTCTATGAACTTAGACGTGAATGACTGGGACCTCGATGAACTCAATCCCCTGGTAAATTATTGTTTGAAAGAAGGGGAAGCTTTTGTTGTTTGAAAGAAGGAGATTGTTTGAAAGAAGGACATGCGACATAGACACAACACACTTTTGTTTTTTGAAAGAATCGACGAGGGACCTGTACATTTGAAATACGCTTTGTGGGATAATCGGATAGGCACTAAGAGATCAATCAAAATGTCCCCTTTTCAAATGGTGTATGGTACTGATGTTGTTCTCCCCATCAATATTGCTATGCCCGTAATGAAGCTCTGGCAAGATTCCAAGGAAGAGACAAATCACGTCACCAGGAGAACAAATCAATTGATTAAAATCCATCAAAATAGGGCTGAAGTAGATGAGAAGCTTCATAAATATCAAGATAACATGAAAGCCATGTTTGACCAAAAAGCTAAAGATAGGGAATTCCTGCCTGGTGACCCGGTTTTAAAGTGGGATGCTAGGAAGGAAGACTCGGGAAAACATGGAAAATTTGACCATATCTGGTGTGGACCTTTCAGGATCACAACTTTCGAAGGGAAGAATTTATTTCTGTTGGAAAATATGGATGGGAAAATCATTAGTGCCCCCATCAGCGGGCGTTACCTGAAGCATTTTATGCAATAAACGGTTTCCAAACGCTCACTGTATATACCGGTTTGATTTCTTTACTTTGATTCATGATTTTTCATTTCTTTGGTAAGTCACTACTTTCACTGTAAATATAGACACGTTTGTAGTTTTCAAAAAGGAAAACGGGGAAAAAAAAAAAAAAGAGGTAATAGTTACTATTTCTTTTGAGAAGTATATGACATCTCTCATATTTATTTTTATCGCAGGATACTAGCTGATATTCAAAATATCAGAAAAAACATTTCAGAATAGCGATATGCTCCCAAAACAAGTGATAAATAAATAGTCGACTTAGTTGAAAATATGAAGAAATTTTCAGGTATGAGCTTCTAAAACCTACTGAACCAAGTTGAAGTTTTCAGAGGGATTTAGCTAAATCTGAAAGAAGTCTCATTCATAGAAATATTGTCACCTAACCAATGATGGAATATGATAATTATAGACTAATCTTAAAGGTTTCCTCTGATGTTTAATTACATAATAATAATAATAATAATAAAATTAAATTAAATCAACTAAATGAAAATTAAATAAAAATGAAATACAAATAAAGGATCTTAAAGAAATATGAGAATCACTGAAAATCCTATGCATGATTCAACCTATTCACAACAGAGCTATTGAACTCTTACTTCTCTAGTCTGTCCATCTTAAAACTTCTGTTCCATTTGGTTCTCATCTCCTACCTTGGTCTCCACAGAGATAAAATTTCGCCCCAACTCTGAGAGCTCATAAACATGTCTTAAAGCAATGTTAGGCGAATATTTATACGCACCTCTCGATTTAACTGTAGGAAAGTATGTCTAGGTTAATATTGACTACTTTAGCCTCTCTAAAAGATTCAAACTCGTCGATTTCACTCAAGGCAATCCCCTAAAAAGTAAAAATCCCCCGTGAAAAAATTCCTTGTAGGTGAAGGTGTCTTGAAGGTTGGAAGGAAATTAACCCAGAGTAATCAAAGTGAGTTAACAGACCTCTGTTGCTAATTTATAAGAAGATATCATCCCTGGTATGTAACATACAAATTGATTTCCCCCACTTCATGCTTAAAAATATATATATAAGACATATGGTAAAAGGAAATTCATCTAAATGATTGCCCCCATCTAGTTCGAAAAAGATATAATGAAAGGAAAATCATTAAATGATTGCCCTCATCTCGAGCATTTAAATGCAATATTACAAAATGAAGTGGTGAAAGGAAATTCAATTGGGGAATTAGATAACTTCACCAAGGTACTAAACAGGCTCGCTGGCAATGAAGCAATGTCTACGATATCTACAAGGTTGTTATACATGTATTATAATGTACTCTGGTAGTTAGTCTTCCTCTCGACAAGATTTACATCCTAAGCCAACTAAGGACTCCCAAATTAAATCATTAAAATCACTTTGCCTTGACACGAATAAGATTAAATAGAGTCTGATAGATAGGTTAAGGTTGTTTTGATTATCTTGAACAAATCTGAATACAGTTTCAGGGGAGAGAAATTTCAAATGGCCTAACAAAAAGTCATGATTTGATGTGTTTTGAAAGTTTTCGAAGTTACGGGTAAAACCCTTTTCTCAATGTGATCCTTTTTTCTGAAAAAAGTTCCACAAAATGGAATAATGACTTCATTTACCCAATAAAGGCACTTGGTCTACTGTTCTTCACAACTCACGGGGAGACGTGATCCCTAGATGGAGCCTATGTTGGAACACATATATTTTTCAATACTTTAGACTTGGATAAGTTTCATTCTTGTTTAAATAAGAACAAATGCGCACCTGCATGTCACCGTTGATGAAATCTTCTGTTGAATCCAACGATATGAAATCTTTAAAAGTAATGGAGCCACCCACTCGTTAAAAGTTCAAATCACTAAAGGCTACTTTCAAAATGTCGAGTTTCAGTGTTTTGCGATACTAACAGTCCAACATGTAAGAACCCCAAAGTCCCGATATACGAAATCATGAAATTATCTTAAGCTTTAAAACTATGTTAATTAAAGGATTAAAAGCAATTAAGGTTAATTAATGATATCACGACTTTGCGTTTCGGGGATCCTGCCTCGAGCGACCACCAAAAGTCTCGATATGCGAAATCATGAAACTCTTAAAGTTAATCGCGATGATTTAAAAAAGTTAAACATAATTAATGTTAATTAATCAATCGCAACTTCGTGTTTCGAAGATAATAACTTGAATTAATATGGGATAACCCGAGGTTCGAAAACCCGAAATGGATTAAGGTTAAACATGATTAATTAAAAGGATAAACCTGATTTATTAACACATTATGCAATCTTATCTCCTGTTAAGTTTACATTGATTTGAAATGCGGGTAAATTCAAATTTTCTCTATGCTTTTCCCGGATCACGAAATATCAACCATTAATGGCATTAATAGCTGATTTAGGGAAATGATTTCAAATAAGATCCTGCTTTATCGCCCAAATCGTTTTACTAAAGGAATTAAATGCATTGTCAGTGAAGGTATACGTAGATTGATACGCTTAAGGCAAAGAAGATTTCTTTCATTTTTGAATTACATTCTTGTTTTCATAGAGCTGGCTTAGCAAAATAATTAGTCTTCTTCATTCTCATTCTCTATAACAAATAACAGAGTTCGAAGGCTTGATACCATGGCTCCACAAAAAGCACCTAAAGCTATTTGTGAAAGTTCGAGCCAGAACGTAGATGTTCTCTCTGACAACTCGCCCAGAAGCATAGACAACATCAAATCCTGGACACAAGTATTCAACATCTTACAATATGAATTGGTAAATTGCCCAGATGATTCAAGTGACAACGAGAAGGAGAAGATATCTACCAAATACAAAATTGTTGCTCAATCGGAGCTATAGAAGATAGCGACAAGGCCTAAGCTCTTGCCCTATAACGATATGATCAGTTGGGCGTTGGACCACGTAGATATCCCAACCAGAACTTTTTTCAATTCACAAAAGGTTGCAATTGCGTCTTTCAGACCAGAACATCTGCAAGTGATGAGCATATTGTCTCTGGTATCTAATTTCGTTTATAATGCAAAATTCCTAGAAGAATTCAACAAGAAGGAATGTGACCAATACGGAAAAAACCTTTCTGATTTAATTAAAGACTGGTATTCTCACCCCGAGAAGTTCAGAGCCGATTCCCATGGTATATACCCAGTTGTCGCACTAGAACCTCAAATAATGTACATAGCAACGATGTTGTGTAGGCTCTACAGGAAGGAAAACACAACTCATTTATTTTTACAGTGGGTACTTATTATACACACAGTAGCAGAAGGGTACTCTTTTGACTGGGCAAAGATACTATCAAACAGTTTGTTTCAAGAGATTACAAGATATCAGTCACTAAGAGCCAAAGGGCAACCGACCCAATTTTTCATGTCGGCTTATATTACGGACGTTGTCTGTTTCATGACGCCTTTTCCGCTAATGGACTGGAGCTGGACTCTAAATAGCACTGAACCCATACATATCTATCATTCGAAGCTTTGGGAAGAAAAGGAAAAAGACTTCCTTTATGAGATCTGCAATTGGGTAGTGGTGTCAATGCACACTGCCATATATGGCTATCCCCCTCCCAGAATTTCAAACAAAATTGTGACTAACCTAGGCAAATAGCAGACGGGTATATCGAGGAACACTTCTCCTATATTAGGTTTTTTGGTTGTTCAGTTCCTCCATACGCTCTGACGCAATTTTTACCAGACCAACTAGTGTGCCGAGATGTCGCACGACAAACTGTGCTCGATGGGATTAGCAAGGAGCTCAAAGTGGTATAGAAAAAGGTATGGCCCTCTTTTCCCCTGTAGATTGGTGCATTTCCCCTACTAGATTTTAGTCACTCTAAAGTAGAGGTCACATCCTTAGAAGAAATAAAGTTGGTCAGCATTGAATTCAAGAAGCATGACCCACAAAAGGTCATGGGTAATCACATGGCCAGCTGCACTTTAAAAAGGTATGAACACAAGGATTCTCCCCAAGATGAGATTTTTAGAGGAGTGAGATCCTATCCAGAGGTCTTGAGTCAAGTTCGAGCTCTGCCACCCAATAAAATGATTGAGTTTTATGACTTCCAGAGGCACTGAAGAAGTAGTCTCCCTAAAGTGTTACAAGGAGGAACCCTGAAGTCTACAGCTGCATAGAAAACAAAGACCCGAAGCTCAGAAGCAGTAAGCTCCAGCGGACAAGAAAAATGGGAAAAATTGGAGAATACTGAGGTGTCTACTCAGAAAGAAGATATCCCATCGACTAATGTATCAGGTGACCAAGCCAAATATCACGCAGAGACACTGACAAAGGAGGGAGAAGAAGGACCATTGATTTCACCAGATAAATCAACTACAAATGCAATCGGGAAAAATTCATCCACCGAAACAGGTAGCCCTATCAAGTTCATCACACCATTGCAATTCACCAGAGGGAATCCAAATGCAGAGGTAATATTCATAGAGGACCTCACACCCATTTCAGTTGAAGAGTTGCCTCCTTCCAATTTCTTTTTCAGCAAGAAAAGGAAAGCTATGGTGAAGAGAGAAATACACTAAAGGGAAGGTTCAGTTGTCAAAAGACATATGGTGTTGATTGATGGAGAAGCCTTAGAGGAGGTAGAATTTGTTGAAGAAGTAGCGGGTTCATTGGGGGCTTTTGCAACAGCCAACCAGTTTTCAGTCAGAAATTTAAAAGAGCGACTAAAGCAGAAAGATCTACAAATAAGCCAATTGCATAATCAAATGAAGATTGTAGAAAAGAATGTCTAGAGTGAGGTCAACAAGGACTTTGAGCAGATTAGAGCCAGCGACAAACAGGAAATCCAACGGCTCAAATCCAGCCTCGAGGAGATGCACAGGAATATACAGGCGAGCCAGGGACGGGCCACCCCCCAGGATGAGTTGGTAAGGAAACTGCATGCCAAGGTAAGCTCTACCGAAAACATGATTGTAAATATAACAGTGTTCCAAGCTTAGGCTTTGGAAGTGCGAAAGGAACTGGAAGCATCACAACAAAGCCTTCTCACTAAGGTTGAAATTGTCCAAGATCATTTTCGGGTGATAGATCAAGCATTAAATAACATTTGTTTAAGAGAGAGAGAGAATTTATTTCTGCCTGGACTACCTTCCAAGAAGCAGTTGTGTCGTCAGCAAAAGAAAGAGCAGTTATGACTTCCAGGTTGTTCGTTTCAGAACAGGCCAGAGGTGATATAATACTAAAATATTGGGAATCTAGCATAGCTAAAAGCAGGAAAATGGCTAAGGAAGTGAAGGAGTTTTGTGAAGAGGCTTTCCACTCACCCAACAAAGAATCATTAGGCCTTGATAAAGAAGACAACTCTTGAGTACTAAGACATATTAACATAACAAAACATCAACTTGAAATTAAGACAAATATGCAAGAGGCTCAGGCCGAAATCTCATAGATAAAACAGGTTGATATTATTCATATAAATAGATGGCTAGTGAAGCCTAATCTGCAATTATAGTCTATAGTTTCAGAAGATAGACGAATGGTAGAAAGATTACCTCAGTTGGAAAAGAAATTATATATTTTTGAGGCTAATAATTTCATAGATCCCTCGAGGCTAGTGGCGCAATTTGTGAGCAGATGTATCAAATGTATTCAATAAGGAAAAGGTAACACCACTGGAAACAAATGAGATGACTTGTGTATGTTATCCATTTTGGAGTTGGGGAACTAGAGACAAAAACGCCTCTGCCAGCATAATCAGGAGACTAACAGAAAAGATGCAAGTGAAGCGTTTCGCATTTTACATTTTGTAAATTTTACTATTTTAGAAATAAGGGGCATTCCAACCGATTAAGGTTGAGAGTCTTTTGTATAAATATAACTTTCTAAGATTAAGCACATGCTGCTTCTTGTTGTATTGTAACTAAGAAAACTCATCCTTTGTGAGTATTAATACAAGTGCAGATAGGGCTTCCAAATTTTGTGTTGTTTGAGTTATGTGCCCTCTTTATATATCATATCTTTTGTTCTCTTTAAGTCATTCCTGAACAAATGAATGATTACAATTTAGTACAACATCTATTGTGATTACGTTTCATTAGTATTTAATTAGCAAGCAATTTTTCCTCTGGATTTGCTATCAGTAAATACAAGACTTGCCTGTTATTTTGATTACTACATCTTATATTATTTCAGGAGTGCATTCTACATTTCCTTCTACTATAAACAAGGTAAGACTCTTCTGTCATTGACGCCTTAGTTTGTTTAATAGTTTAGTAATTATCTTCTCCTCTTTCAATTTGATAAATTGACTCAGATGACGAAATATGGCCTCTGTTCTGTTCAGATATTAATTTCATTTGAGGAGTTCACTTTTACACAACTAACGGAAGAAAAAGCACTTTTAAAACCAACTTTCCTTAATTCATGATGCCTGACATTATTCTTTGAGCCTTAAGTTTAATCTCAAGAACAACAAGTACAATGAGGCTCCAAAGGCCTTTTTACATCAAACATGAATGCCAAAACCATAGACACCCAAAAACCTAACCCTAGCAGATGAAGCGCCAAAAGTCATGTGGGCCCCGTTGGGGTAACTTGGTACATCAACTTCTCAAGGTCGTAACTTTTGCATACGATATCCGTTTTAGGCGCACGATAGCATGTTGGAAAATTATATTCAAGGACGACACATTATGTTGTCACACTCTAATTTCATATATAATGTGACTATGGTATGCCCAAAAAATGTTGTTTAGGGCCTCAAAATGGCCCCAGAAGTTTAGGACCCGAAAAGCTAGAAAAAAACTGCCAAGATGAAAATTGAAACTGTCAAGATGACATTTGTATGTGAGCCAATTGGAATAGGTGGGTGGCCACTAATATCCATTTGGATCAATCCTCCCCCCTTAGGAAGAAATGGTCTCCATTGCGTTGAGTTCCCCCATCAGATGGGGAAATCTCTATTGAATTTGGCCCTGAGTGAGCCACTTGCCTTGGTGTAGGAGTTGCTCTCCTTTGACAACACGATAAAGACAAAACTTTTGTTGGTGAGTTCCCTTGACCTATGTGTCCACGTTCTAATCAATGGATGCTTGTTCCTTGCAATCAGGGTTGAGTTATGCTGGTGTCAATTGTTCTTCTACCTCTGAGGTGTCCAATAATGGTGGAAAGTATGGTCGAGTGAGGTCCACATTAAACACTAGGTGGAAGCCAAGGAAGGGGGGAATGTTGATCTAAAAAGAATTGTCACCCACAGTCGTGGTGATGGTATAAGGTCCATAGAAGAGTGGATGAAGCTTTCGATGGGGTCTCGTAAGGCATTCTTTCTACAAGTGCAACCAAACTTTATCTCCCACCTTAAATTTGTGTGGCACTCGATGTTGATCATGGCGCTGCTTGTACTTGGCATTGGACTTCTGCAAAATATCATGAACTTGTTGGCTGATGTGTTGGATAAACTCAATGAACCGACTAGCTTTTACAGATTCAGTTTAGCATGGGATGAGTCTACTTGGGTGGCCGCAAGGGGTAGTGCAACATCAATGGAACCCAATGGTTGAAATCCCAACCCCACCTGAAAGGGGCTATGGTTGCTTGAGCTATGTATGGATCAATTGTAGTTGTGTTGAACATAGGTAAGACTCTCATCCCATGTGCGGGGATGCTTGGAATTGTACATGTGCAGGATATGCACTATCATCTAGTTGATGACCTCCGATTGGCCATTCATCTGGGGGTGAAAGGAAGTGGATTTGGTGAGCTTGGTGTCTAGCAGTGACCAAAGGTTCGGCCAGAATATGTTGAGGAATCAACTGTCCCAATATGAAATTATGGTTTGTGGTATCCCATAATGTACCCACACTTGTTTGAAGAAGAGCTTGGAAGTGGCCTTTGTTGTGATGCTCTTCTTGCAAGTGGTCATAATCACCATTTTAGAAAAATGATCAACCACCACAAAAACACAGTCATTTCCCCACTTGTTTGACTAAAGGACCGACATGTAGTCCATYGAGATGGATTCCTAGGGCCTTTCAGGAGTAAACAAAGGGTGTACATTCCTTGTTTCTTAATGGTCAATTTGGCAATGGCACAGGCAGTGCAGGACCTGATATATTTGTTGACATCTTGTCTAAGTTCATCGAATATARATTTTGGCACTGCCATTGTCTTTTCTACACCGGTGTGTCTTGCCACCTGACTTGAGTGGGATTCCCAAATCAGTTTCRCTCGCTTGCTTGATGGAATGCAAAGATGGTCCATATGGCACAACAACTCRTCYTGAAGATGGAAACCAGTGAAAACTATGTTTGCACCAAGCATCTGGTAGGTGGTAGCGAAGTCAGGGTCTCTCTCATAGAGTTGGGGCCATCTGGAGGTCTCATGGCCACATGAGTTTAGCACCATGGTGAGTGTTGCAACTGGCAGGCAGTTGAGGCAATCAACAACGCGATTGGTGCTTCGTGTCTTAAACTTGATGTTGAGATCGAATTGTTGCAAGTATGTGGACCACTTCTGATGGAAGTCATTTTGCAATTTTCCGTGTGTCTTCATGAACTGCAACGGCTTATGATCGATGTGGATGATTGTCTCCTTTCTGAGAATGTAATGCCTCCACTAGAGGCATTATTGCACAATGGAGTACATTTCTTTGTCATAAGTAGGGTACTTACAGATGACATATGATAGTGTCTCACTATGATAGGCCATGGGGTGTCCGTGTTGAGTGAGAACTGTGCCCATAGCATAGTCTGAAGCATCTATCTCAATCTCAAAGGGTTGTTGTAGGTCGAGTAATAAGAGCATTGGGGTTGAGCACAAGCACTACTTCAAATCATCGAACGCTTGCTATTTTGACAGGCCCCACACAAAATTTGCCTTATCACCACCCCTGGTTACTTAGCCAAGGGTATGGGAGAATCCCAACACAAACCTGCGATAGAAATTGGCAAGGCCTAAAAATCTCTTAAGCTCAGTGAGTGTGGTTGGGGCTAGACAGTCACGAATGACCTGGATCTTGGATGGATCCACATGCACCCCATGCTCATCAACAATGTAACCTAGGTATTGGACCATGTCCATGTCGAAGGAGCATTTTTTCAAATTTGCATATAGCTTGTGTTGCCATAGAGTGTGCAGAACCTATTGAATATGATGCAAGTGTTCTACCCAATTCTTGTTGTAGATAAGGATGTCATCCAGATACACCACCACAAAAGAATTGGTGAAAGGCCACAAGATATCGTCCATCATCCTTATGAAATTTGTTGGGGCATTCGTCAAACCAAAGGGCATGACCAACCACTCAAAAAGGACTTCTTTAGAATTGAAGGCAGTTTTCCATACACATGTATGCTCTATTGGGACCTGATGGTAACTAGACTTCAAATCAATCTTACTAAAGTATTTGTCCCCCTTGAGTTGGTCAATGAGATCGTCAATTCGAGGAATCAGGTACTGATTCCTGACTGTTATTTTAATTAGGGCCCAGTAATCAATGCAAAGTTGTGAGGTCCCATCTTTCTTCTGCACAAGCATGATTGTGTTGGAGATACTTCACACACACCTAGGATTTTTGCAGGTACCGAAGATTGAAGACAACGGAAAAATGGAATTTCAAAAAGAATTCATTCTTACACTGTACAAATTCTTTGCATGGAAGGAGAATATGGTAATGCATCTTCGAGGCAAAGGATTAAACCAGTTAACCATGAACACAGATACATAACCAACATCATCCATAGAAAAATCCAAGTATTTAAATCGAATGGATGAAGCGTTTGGAACAATTTGCAATCTCATTTCTCCTAAACTCCTCTGTCACATATCCTCCTGTAAAACGCCCAATGAAGCCTGGACCACCATGGAATGGATTTTTGGAAAACATGATGAGATGAGGGGACACATGCTCGAGGTGGAATTGTTCACATTGGATCCAAAAACCTTCGACAATCTCCAAGATTTCTTTACCAAATATAAGGATTTGTTGTCGCAACTCAAGGCTTGCGAGGTTAATAAATCTGAGGAGAAACAAATGGTTCTCACCATTCTCTCCACACTTGGTCTAGAATACTCAGTGTTTGTATCAACTTTTCATTCAGTTAGATTCGCCTTTGGATCTACCTGGACGATGCCCTCTCTTGAGGCCTTTATCGAGACTCTGACAGAAGAGCAGAACAAACTCATCAATATGAGAAAAATCAAAGGCCCAAAGGCACATGCACTTACTATGCAAGATGGAAGCGGTCATCAATATCATAAATCTAAAGACAAAGACAAAAGGAAAGCACATGCAAATACAAAGAAGGAAGGGTACTCAAAACCCTTCAACGATGCCTCTGAATCCAAAGGTGGAAAGGGAAGACAAGGGGAGAAATGCACTTACTTCCATAAAGGATTCCATCTAGAGTCTGCATGTATGTAGAAACAGATAGATCTAATGACCCAGATACTTCAGCAAAACAACCTTGGAGATCGCATCCCCAAGGGTACCAAGAAGAAGAAGCTAGAAGATCAAAATCCCAAGAAAGACAATTCTAACCATGCCTTGATTGCCATCAACTCCTCTCTGGATGCTTGGATCATAGATTCGGGTACATCACACCACATGGTTGCCACAAAAGAAGTATTTTCTTCATTGGATGTATGCAAAGATCCTCCTATTTTGATGGGGGATAATTCTCCAGTCAAGGTCACCGGCAAAGGAACATTTGAACTTACAAACATAAGCTTCAAGAATGTGTCGCACGTTCCCAAACTTTCTATCAATATTATCTCCATGTATCAGATGAAAAAATCCAGCATCGAAAAGAGATTCATATTCACACCTGATGCAGTGGATATCTATGACATGCAAACCAATTCCAGGGTTGCTACCGGTGAGGTAAATCATCAATCTATACTCTACACTTTTTATGAATTTATTGAACCAGATTATGCATTACTGCTTACCCATGGTGATGAAAGCAGTAGGAGATGGAATGAAAGGTTCAAGCATTTGAATTTTAGATATATGCAACAACTCAACAAGCAAGGAATGGTTGATGGTCAACCCAACATCCACTTCTCCAAAGGAATTTGTGAGGGATGTGTTCTTGGAAAACACCCTCAAGAGAAATTCGACAAAGGAAAGACTCAAAATAATTCCTCTCCTTTAGATCTTATCCATAGTAACCTCTTGGGCCCTTTTCTGCATCCATTAATCAATAAAGAAAGGTGCGTGCTCATTTTTGTCAATGAATTCTCACGCTTCACATGGATTTTCTTTCTCAGGAAAAAATCAGAGGTCTTTCAACACCTCAAAGATTTCAAAGTCCTTGTTGAGACACAGTCAGGAAAGAAAATAAAAATCCTTTGAATAGATAACGGGGGAGAATATGTCAAGCATGAGATACAAAATATTTGTCATGAGGCAGAGATTCAGTTGCAACACACGGTTCCCTCTACTCCACAGCAAAACAGACTTTCTTAGGGGACAAATAGATCTCTAAAAGAGATGGCATCTTACATGTTACATGCAAAGTCACTTCCACGGATATTATGGGTTGAACCACTTAATTTTGCAACCTGCATCCAAAACATATCTCCCCATATATCTATCAAGAATAAGACCCCTTACAAGGCTTGGAGCAGCCTCAAACCGGAAGTGACCCACTTCCGCATTTTCGGTTCACATGCATGGGCTAGGATTCCCTCTGAGAAGAGGAAGGCACTTGATCCATAGAGCACATAGTGTATCTTTGTTGGATACCCTGATGTTGTGATGGGAAACAGACTCATTGATCTTTCCTCGGATCGACTCATCATTGTGTGTAGTGTCTAATTCAAGGAAAGTGTCTCGCATGTACCTCAACAACCGCATGTAGACACTTTTGTTCTTCCACCTGTCAAAGACGATGAGCATGCACATGTCGACTCTTCTTCAGATGAGAGTTATGATTCATAGGATTCATATGATCTAGATACAAAGTCAATACATTCAGATACAGAGTCAATACATCCAGATGGAGATGCAGATCTAGAGTAGAGGCCCAAGTGGGCCAAGATTACTCTTTAGGATGTAGGGGATCATGTTGGGGATCCAAATGATACTAGGAGGACTCAATCTAATTTCAAGGAGCCTCTTATTGCACTCACTTCCACTGAATTGATGCCACCCATGCATATTTTGTTGGTTCAGTCTTCATATCCACAGTCTTATGGTGAGGCTGCTGGAAATCCATTTTGGGAATCCGCCATGTAGGAGGAGTACAAATCCCTCCTCGAGAACCAAACTTGGGATCTGGTTCCCCTTCCTTCAGGAAGGAAACTTTTCAGGTGCAGATGGGTCTACAGGACCAAGAGCGCAACGAATGGACATGTTAGCATATACAAAGCCAGACTAGTTTCTAAAGGCTTTCAGCAGGTGCATGGCATTGACTATGATGAGACCTTCTCTCCAGTAGAGAATATGGATTCTATATGTTTGGAACTTGACATTGCGACAACCAAGGGATGGGAAGTCCATTAGATGGACGTGAAGAATGTATTTCTTCACGATGATCTCTCTGAGGAGATCTATATGGAGCAGCCCCAGGGATTTATGCAGTATTCATCTTTGGTCTGTCGACTGGAGAAGTCTCTTTATGGCCTTAAGTAGGCTCCGAGGGCATGGTATGCCAAGATAGACTCCTACATGTTGTCATGGAAATTTGTACGATGTAAGTCAAACCCAAATGTTTACATGCTCAGAACGACTGATTCACTTCTACTCCTAGTTCTGTATATTGATGATTTGTTGATCATCGGTTGCTCAACTTCAGTGATTGTTGCAATCAAGAGGATTCTGCATGATAGGTTCTTGAGGATGGGCATGGATCCACTACATTTCTTCCTTGGACTCGAGGACAGTCGGGATGCATCAGGAATCAAACTATCCAAGGCCAAGTATACACGGATCTTCTTGAGAGATTTCACATGTCAAACTGCAATTCTTCCCTGACTCCTTTCCTATCAGGAGTCAGACTTGAGGATGGTGGGGACACTCCACTGGTTGACAACACATTGTATAGACAGCTATTGGGGAGCTTGTTGTATCTCACACACTCCAAACCAGACCTCTCTTATGCAGTTGGAGAAGTCTCTAGTTTCATGCAAAACCCGCATGAGCTACATTGGAAGGTTGCAAAGCATATCCTTCGATACGTACAAGGCACCATCACCTTTGGGATTCACTATTCAACAGAATCTACATTGGACCTCATCGGGTTCACTGATTCTGACTGGACTGGCGATAACATTCATCGCAAGTCCACATCTGGTTATTCACTCAGTCTTGGTTCTGGGCCTATTTGTTGGTCAAGCAAGAAGCACATTGTTATTTCTCTATCTTCAGTCGAGGTAGAGTACATAAGGGTAGTTAACATAACCATTCTGGCTATGTGGATACAACATTTTCTCCTTGATTTGGGCATTCAGTTTCATCGATTGATCGTCATCTGGTGTGACAACCAGAGCACTCTGAAGTTCTGCAGAGATCCAGTTCAGAGGCAGTGGATGAAGCACATTGAGATCCACATGCACTACATCCGGGACGAGATCAACATGCACTACATCCAGGACTTAGTACACGAGGGGATCATCGACTTGCAGTTTTTTCCTTCAGTAGAATAGACTGCAGACATCTTCACCAAGACATTCATTGAGCATAAATTTCATTCTCTGCACAGTCATCTTGGAGTGAAGGACACAATTTCCTAGCACCTGTCAGTTATTCTTTTTAAATACATTGTACTTTGAGGGGGAGGGGTTCCCATGAGGTTTTCCCTCTTTCCTCATTTATTTCAATGCATCTTTTGTATTTGGGTACCTAATATGGCTTGGTTTTCGGGACCCATTCTTTATTTTCACCATAGTGATGTTCAGGGGGGGTGTTGGAGATACTTCGCACACACCTATGATTTCTTTTTCCTAAGGTTTTCCCTATGCTTATTAGTCATTATTCAGTCTTCTATATTTTAGGAAGAATATTCCTCTAGGAGAATATTCTCTTCAGTTCACACTTCAGTTTGATCAATTGAGTGGAGTCTAGATGCCACATTGGGATTATCACCATGCAACATTGGGATCATCACCAACTAATGTGCATTGTCCTTGGGATTATCACCTGAATAGCGCATTACTCGTGATTCCTTGATCTCCTCCTCACTTCACTATGTTTCATTCAGTTAACTGAAGACTAAGAGACTAGTTAACTCAAACTAGGTGGCAGTTCACTTCCATAACTGCCCGAGAGACTAGACTAGGTGGTAGTTTACTCCTGTAACTGTTGGTGTGTGTCAAGATCACTCTATATCACCACTATGG
>ML777058.1:128188-141721 GCA_009831015.1 Picea engelmannii | reverse complement strand
TAAATTTCACGTTTACCAATGCCTTCAAATCGCTAGGATGATATCCATGGAGCCACAAATTGATGCAGAAATTGTATGTCAAGGCCAATAGAACCAATAGAACCAAGGAGTATTGAATCAATATATACCAAGACTAAGAGAAGATGAAATTATCATTAAGTGTATAATAAAATTATATTCACAGATATATACAAGCCATAGAAATAGCCTTGTATATATTATCAAATGAAAAAGTACCCATAATGTCAATGCATTATATGCATCATTACATGTTCAACTATATAATGTACATCTAACTGTCTTATAAAATTATTACACATCATCAATTTCTTTTAGTTTTCTTTTGTGTTTTCCAGTTCTTAAGTAATTCATCCATCTCCATGTCTTCGTTTACTAGGTGCTCTTCAAAAACTAATGTTGCTTCATTCCTTTCATGCCGAGCACATCTGGTCTCGTACCCATAGCATGGAGGATGCTGTGAGGGGCCATCACCTACAAAACCCAAAAATGTTAAATTTCTATGGCCAATTTTTAAATATCATTGAAGTAGTTCATTAATATTAAAATAAAACTCTGTAATGTAATTATTTACCTAGTCGACTAGTCGACACTGTTGGAATGACTGCCCTGTTCACCTGATCTTCAGGTCAAGGAGGCTCAACTATGACATTCTCTGCCATTGAAACGAAAAAATTTACAAGTACAAAATTATTAAGTATATGATTAACATACAACCATTTTACTGTCGTGGGCCTTAGTCACAAGAACATTTTGGGGTTGCACCCCACTGGGATGGGGCTGCTGGGGAGCACCATGATCTTCTGGCCATGCTGCACTATCAAATATTTGTTGTACAATACTAATGTTTTGGTTGATAGTGCTGCTCCCCTGATTAAAACAAAGTAATGCATTAAATTATGGACGATAGTAAACATTTACGTATTTTGTAAGTAATGAAAGGTTAATGTGGACTTATTTTTATTTACCTTATCCCACAAACTGGATCTTGGGTTCTTCCCCATGCTTTTCCTATGAGCAACCGTGACTTTATATCCGTACTTGTAACCAAGTTGGAGGTCTTCCTCTGTGGTTTTAGTTTCGAAGACGTCACCCTACATTGCATAAGAGTATGTTTTTTTAATGTTTTTGGCTGCAATTACTTGAAATTTGTAAGGCGATACAAATAATATTCTTAAGATATTTGGGTACTTACGATTTGTGATTGTAACCTCGAGTATTTGCCTTGGCCTAGCTTGTGTTGGCCATGTTTTTAAATCCTTGCTTCGGTTTCCTTCGAAGTGTCATGCAACCTATCATCAAAATTTTCAAGTATGTTATATATAACCACACTTTTATTTAGATCTAGAGAAAATTAAATCTAGTATTGAAATCAAAATATTATAATTTACCTTGGGGTACCAATTATTTTTTCTCCTGATTTTTTCAATATATTTTCTTTTGCATCATCAATGATCGCCTTCCACTCCCTCTTTAGAATTGAGGGAGGACGCTAATACCTAGGATTTCCTGCCAAGCTTCGTCTATAAACATACCACATATATTTTAAATATTCGCCCGCTACAGAGGTGACCATTTTTTTATTGAACATGTCTACTCCAAAGAGGCCTTTGAGATAATCCATAAGTTATTTTTTGAGGTTGAGATTCTGACAATTCCACCTCATGCGTAAGGTTTCCCCAAAAATCAACAAGGCCTTGCTCTCTAGATGCCTATAAAAATGGTTGTTTCCTACACACAAAAATATATGATCATTAATTTAAAAATGATAATCTAGATGCTTTGTGTATGATATGGACAACACGAAACAATCAAAATATGAAAAACTACCCGGGAGTCTTATTTGTTTTAATGGAAGTCCGTTATCATCGACCAAAAATGTGCATGGAAGGGTTCCCATGCTTGTAACATGTCTAGGTCCAGGAAATGCAACCATGTCAACCACATCATCAACCTCATCTCTGTCACCATCTCTAGAGTTTGACCGATGTGTGGATGTCTGGCGATGCGTGTCATGTCTCCTATCTAAATTAGGTGTGGAAGATGGAGAAGTAAATAGTACTCTAGTAGCTGTATGACCGCCCACATAAGGACTCTGTGGCATCTCTACAACACCACTACTACTAACACTGGGATGAACAGAGGCTCCAAAAATCTCTTTATAAAAAAGAAGATGTTTTTTCGTGAGATTATGTAAAAGTTAAAGAACAAAGTTTCATAATTGAACATATGAGTACATTAGAAAAAAACACTTTAAACTATGGTTATTACCTAATATGTGTTAAGTTGTGACATAAGAATATTGATCTTTTCTAGGATGTCGAGAGTTTGATCTGGGTGATCTAATAAGCTAGCAAGTTCCTTGTTCACTCTAATGATTTTATTTATTTATTAATACCATCAGATCAGGGGATGAATACAACCCCTCCTCATCAGAAGAATCATTATCAACATGGCCTTTCGACTACATATAATTTCAACAAAAACAATGTTATTTCAGTAAAATTATATAAGCAAATAATAAAATTCACATAAAATGAAAGTCAAATTTGATAACCATTTACATGTTTTGCGGCTGGCCCATTTCCACGATCATCGTACCACATTATAATATAATTAGAGCCCCCAAATATTTAAAAAATTGTTAACGATAACAAAAAACTGTCTGCCACCCAACTAAAATCAACCTCAACGATTAACCTCCCACATTATTATAAAATTGGGACCGTGGAATATTTAAAACAATGTTAAAGATAAAAAAATATAATGCAATAAGTAGAGGTTGCTTAAAGATGTGTTGCATAAGTACCCACACACTATTAGTCGATGTTTCTATTCGATTCAAATGGTAATCTGCTAATAACTCTTCCCCGAGAGCTATCTTTTTTATTGCGCACATGACTATCCGATTCTCTTCGTGTCCCTCATATATGCAATTCGGTTTCTTGTTTGTTGTCCCAGATCGTGTGTTGTTTATAAATCCCACAATATTGCCGGAAGGTTTAGGACTTCCATCAATATAGATAGTCACTCCCTTATTTTTATCCTTGTTTATTAGCTTTATATAATTTGTGGCGAGTGCATATCTCCGCATACTTTGCATGTACCGGACCAACCACATCCAATCATTATAATTGTAACACAACTTGACATAGTCCATTAATTCAGTTACTTTATTGTATTTTACAGTTATTCCATCCATGTAAAATAGCTCCAGGCCATGCCGGGAGGATGGTGCTATGCGATATGTCCTATTATTGACAATGAAGTCAACATCTATAGGAGGCAGTTCCTTAGGTACCCATTGTTTCACCAGATGCTTATACTTGAGTGGAATCTCTTTGTCTCCTATGCTCTCATCATCATAAGAGCATGATCCTCCTTCAGGAAGAAAAAATTCCACGCATCTACAAAATTTTCTTCTGACTTTTTCACCTCTCGTCTTTGTCTGCGTATCATATCTACTAGATGCAATCACATTTCCCTCTATTTTTCCTAACCTTTCCTCACTCAATGAAGAAATATCTAACATGTACCTGTTTGTTTGTACCTTCAGTTGCATGTGCATGTGTTGTTAGTGAGTAGTCCATCCTCATCCTAGTTCCAATTTTTGAACTTTTTTTTCTATATTCAAAGTTCTAAATAATTTTTTTATATCTTTAGTTTTGGATGCACAATTAGAGGGTGCAATTACCAATATTAGTAGGGGMAGTCATGCATGCAGTGGATTCCCAACTTAGTGAAGGGTATGAATCTCTAGGTGGGTGCACCTTAATTCAAMTCACTTATCCATGCAAGCAATATGAACTATGGTTAGATTTCACACTATGGAATAATGGTCAACCACCTAATGTAATGTGATATCCCTCTTGATTTTGGACATATTAAGGACATATTAATGTGATATCCCTAAAGTCTACTAATTCTTGCCTTCATGGAAAAATAAGAGCTCACTTTTTAAGGTGCAAAGGATACATATCATTGCATCTAACTAAGGTCGACCTAGGAAGATGTTGTACTCTAGGTCTCCTAGAAGTACTAAAAAATGGGTGTCTATAATCTCAGGACCAAAAAAATAGGGATCAAAATAACATTGAGGGGTCTAGTCTTATATTTTTTGAAACCTTAAAGGGTCCAATAGGTGGGTGAAAATAAATTAACACTAAGGACATGATAGATAGGAGTTCTTATGATGTTAAGGGAAAATCCAGGATCATAAATTACTCATTTGATGGTGAAATCATTTTGATGGATCTAAATTAAGAATGAGTTTACCATATTGGCTTTCCATTTCTCTCTCAAAGGAATGCGAGAAATATCTAAGGAGAGAGAAGGGGAAAAAGATTTTGTAAGCCTAGAGGAGAAATCATAAAAGGGACTCAATTATATGGGTCGTCTAGTCAGTACATGCTTAGAGAAAATTCATGTAGGACATCTCAAAGACATGAGAGAATGACCTTTGAATGAAGGAAGAATAATAGGAGGCAAGAAATCAACTAGCTTGGGGAGAGAGGGGAGGAACAATACTAGAATATTCATGAGGATGTTCCCATTTGGTTTGAGAGATGGCTCTAATCTAGTGAGAAGGTAGGGGACCCCGAGTGTCAATAAGGATAAAGGTTATCTTTTGAGTAGGTTGATCTAAAGAAAGACCTACCTAATGCATCAGGAGGAAAATATCTAAGTCAGTGAGGTTAGGTAAAGAATCAGGTGAAGGGTGGTGCCTTTTGGGTATAGAGTCAAACACTAGTGCTTGGGCACCTCTAGCGATATGGATCCTTTATATAACTTTGAGTGTAGACTAACTAGAAGAAGGGTTAGCATGAGAATTCTACTTCTTTGTAGGAGATTTAGGAGCGACCTCTTCTTCTTTGGAAGAATTGGAGTTGTCTTCGAGAGAAGCCTTCTTCTTCTTGTTCTTCTTGGAAGACTTTAGAATATCATGATCGGGCATCATATTCTTGTAGCTGTTGAGTTTGGCATTTTATCACGTGACAACAATCTTAAGCTCAGGATCTCTATTAGTTTGGCCTTTGTTTGCATGAACTATTTAAGTTTTCAACAATCATTTGTATTATTAGAGTCACACTTGTGTTATTCACACCACATGCCAATTTTTGAGGTTGACGCATGATGTTGCTCCTTTTATCTAATTTAAAAGATAGTTCTAATTTCAATTTTGGGCAGGGTCATTTCTGTCACCATGTCTCACATTGCATTTCTATTGGAGACTCACGGATTTGGTGTTTTAACTATGTTATCTCCCACAACAGACTTAAATTAGGAATTTTCTATTTGATGGAGGTTGTTGATGGAATCTTCAGTTGAAGGGGGATCTCTGATATAATTTGTGATCATGTTGTCTTGGTTCGAGGCATTGATAAAGATGTGATAAAAGGTGTATTCTGGCAAATTTTCCATAGAGTTGTGAAAAACCTTACACCATCAATGAATGAAAGTTTTTTTATATTCCTCATCTTCTTGTTTAAGGTTAAAAAGGTTAAGGATACAAGATTCATTTGGTTGAGGGATGTTAAATTATTGGATGAACTAATTCGCTAACATGTAAGGGTTATAAATTGACTCTTTAGGGAGATGATGGAACCATTGAATGGCATCACCTATCAAGTATTGAGGAATTTTTTTTATAGTGATATTGTTGTTACAATGAAGAAACTTGACACATGTAGTAGTGAAATATTCTAAGTGACACTCAAGGTATTCCTTTGCCGGAGCACCATTGAATTTAGGTAATTCAAGTAGTTTTGGGGAAATCCACGTCACTACAATTTGAGGGGAAAGGACTGTCTAATTTTTTTTGTGTAAGAAGGTCTATATGATGCATGGAGGTCTTTATCCATACTTCCTCCATTTGAGCTCAAGTTTTGGTTTGAGTATGCAACATAGGGGGGGGGGTGTTATTGTCAAAGGGTGGTATCCCACCTTCGCCTCCCATACTTGGATGAGGACGTGGTCATATACCATGGATGCAATAGGGTGGAATGTTGAACATGTTCATGATTGGATCCTAGTTTCCATAAACATTAGAGTTTTGAGGCTGCATGTATTCCCGTCCAAGAGGTTGGGATAATGTTGGATGTATTCTTGGTTTTTGGGTTGTGTAGAGGTTTACATGAATGCTTGGTTTATGGGTTGTGTAGAGTTTGACATGAATTCTTGGTTTTTATATTGGGTATAGGTTGACATGAATAATTGGTTTACATATGGAGATGAATGTTTTGGAGTAGGACATTAAAATTTCTTGTCTAAGGTTTGGAAAGTTTTGATTGTAAGGGGAAAATTGTTGTTGCTACACATTTACTTTGCTTGTTTAGAATATATCAATGATAGAAGTTTAAGGTAAAGTTTGAGGAACCATAATAGATGTACCAAGACTCATGGATCTAAGGGATAATGGGATGGTTGATGTGAAGACCCAAGGTTCAATTGGGCCATGGATAGTGAGTGGAGAAACCACTTGAGAGAAAGAAGGAAAGATATATGTTCCATCAAAAGGGGGATATGTTGAAGAGGATAGGAGAGGGTCAGATCAAGGGAAACACATATTGATCTAAGAGGAGGGGCTTCCCTCTTTCTTGGAAGAGAGGTGAGTTTCAAGCTAAGAGGTAGGTTTAGTGAGTTGAATGTGAGGACCTCACAATATATCAAGGCCTTGCGAGAACTCTAGATCAACACCTTGGAGGCATACCGAATAGTGGAGATGGGGAAAGGGATCATGAGCAGTGAATTAACCTACCGTGTAAATAATGTTAAATTGAATGGCCCCATCATATAGAGTTAAAACCCTAGAGAAGGCATTACTTTGGGAAGTAACCATGTAGGATGCCAAAGACAAAGAAGAGGAACCTCACTTATTTTTGAGAAAAGGGACACAACAATCCCTATTTTAAGGGAAGGCTAGTATAAGAAGTAGCATTTACCAAATAGAGGGGGAATAAAAGTAGTCTTTGACCACTTTCAGAATGGGTTCATCCTTTTTAAGCAGGACAAGGACGAAAGTATATTCAAGGGAATTTTATATATTTCCATCAAGGACATGGAAAATTCTGATGTGGACAATTTTGCATGGAGGCATTTCTCCCGGACCTCTTCATGAAAGATTGTGAATCTATGGTGCATGTACAAATATGTGAGATGTGGGTTTATGATAATATTTTGAATTCTCCAATCACATTTCTCATTTGCATTAGATGGATATTTTTCGGTTATGACCTTGTGTAAACCATTCCATTTGGTGTTTATTGCACTAAGTGTAAAGAACAATGTTGGAGGATTATAAGATGTAAGTTAGGTATGATCTATTTGTTACCTCTTTATTCCCTTTTATTTTAATGGTATCCATATTTTGTATTGATCAAATGAGGAATTACCCCGGAACTGATGCCATTAGACACAAACTCAATCGTAAGTCCAACTAAGGAGAAAAAACAACACACACTAATTAATCTAGGAGTCAAGCATGTAAACAAACCTTCTCACAAAGAAGTGCTAGTTGGTGATGGAATCCAACATCGCAGGATCAATGCTCGAAGGGGCTGAGTTTTGGCGGGTGGGAAAGTTACGTTGACGACCTGCTTAATGAACTAATGCCTTGGTGAAAGTTATCTCACCGAGTAGTGGGAAACCCTCCAAGGAGTTCGAGTGAGTCTAGCCAACGTCGATCCCAGGTACAACACCACCTTCCCTGTGCTGTCACCTTGTGTATGAATTATAAAAGATTATGGCCTCTATGTTACCACCTATTATACCAAAGTAGAGGGGGGACAATCGACATGAAGGCCAACAAAGAAGGGTTTATTACTCTGTCATCCCCAATGTGACCTTGTGCTTGACCCTTGTGTTAGAAGGGCTTCTCAAAGTCAGTGATATAACAACTAGATTTCACTCCCTAACTCAAAGATTTATGTTTTTTTATCAGATTTGGAAAGTTATTTTCACAATCCTATTGCAAATATCTACACCTAAGCTAAGATGGGTTTGAAGAGCCCTAGAAAATTTTCTAGATAAATTTTAATTAGCGCTTGATTTTAGGCTGTTGTTACTCAAAGGAGTGGTTATGCGTTTCGATTCGACTCTTTAAACCATGCAAGAGGAAAATTAAATGCAAGAATTTCAACTTCGATGAAACTAGCTATGGGAAGGAGAAAGAGGTTTTAAGCAAATAAATCATTTCTTGATAGATTACTATGTGTGCACTGCTAATGACAAAAAGTATGAGATAATTATCCAGACAAATGGAAGCAAAATGACCCAAATTTTTAAAATACCATGCAAATGTCATAGTTCACTTAGTACACCTATAAGAAATGGTGAAATCCATTTCTTATTCTTAAAGTTAATCAATAAAAATGATAACAAATGTATGGAATATTTAGCACCTCCCTATAAATAGTGCAAAAAATGGTAATGGGTCAAAGAATAGAAATAAAAATGTTGCAGTCCTCATCTCACAACTTTAAATGTCAACCCAGTTTTTGTACAAGCTTGAGAGGTGATGTGAAGTGGATGTGCAAACTCCATACACATGTATTTATCTAAAAAGGAAAACTATGCCTATCCAAGAACTACAAAGGTTAATTTAATAGGGAAGATGCACTAATAATCAAACTAATACTATAGAAGGAAAATATAAAATCCAACTAAAAAGGAAGATGAAAAACACTTAAAAGGAAGGCTATAAACTACTTGAAAGGAAATATGCAAAACCAAATTTAAGGGTTCTAAATCCTAGGACTCTAGGAAACCAATGGAGCTCTAAAATATGTGAAGAAGGATGTGATAAAACCCCTAACAAAAAATATTATCAGTGATAACATACATGGTATATTAATGACATCCAAGTGAATCATAGATAATAAGTGTAATGACACAACCCTCAACTTCTCATAGCCACATATCTATCAAATATGAAATCCGAGTACAAAAAAAACCATATTTATTGCATGAACAACTCCTTGGTACATCATAAAATAAAATTGACAAGAAAGAGTGGAAGAGGGATGCTAAAACCACCCTTTAAACCCTCTCTCTAACAACGAACATCCTACTAATATAAAATAGAAGAATCCTCTTACAAAAGAAATGACAAAAACAAAATGCAATGGTGACCTTACAAATATACCATCTCTGTGAGAGTGAATGAGGAAGATGGTAGCCCCAAAAGATTTATCCTGCCAGCTGCAAAAATCAAGTATAGCCAGTCTTATACTCCTCCAAGAATCACACCCTTGGAGATGAACTCCATCCTTATTTTATAGATGAATCCCTCAACTACCTCCATAATAAAATATTCAAGAAAAAATTGGACATCTTTCCTTAGGTGAAGCACCTCTTATAAAAACACAAATCTAATAATGCTTCCTCTTATTGGGAAAACTTCTCCTTGAGAAGGTTAATGATTCCAAGTGTTTACATATGATCCTACAATGTCCTACAAATATAATCAAACAGAGTAATTCCTCCCACGACAACAAATTTATTCAATAAAACCCTCCTCAAGGATCTCCAATGATCTCCTTTAGCTTTTTAATCTATGCTAGCTTCCACCTACATTGTCATTAAAAAATTTACTTATGGAGAGCACTTCTCATCTGAACAAATCATGATCACTACATTCAAACAACTAAAACACTATACATTCTGGGGATATCTTGAACCTATGAAAGTGTTGTTGACACTGTAGGTATGGCTTTCTCATTATAAGTACTATTCGGTTGTGGTGAGTATGGATGTTATAGACCTGAAAAATGAGTATTGATAAAGATGCCTCTTTCAAGGTAAAGATAAATATGCTCTCTTTTAACAAGTCCTTTTGAATTACTTTTAGAGGGATATGTATGAGTTCTCAATAAATTTTCACATCACTGTATGTTACTCTCAAGGTCCATAACATTGCTAAACATTTGGGATGGACTAGCAAACTTTCTTTCCCTAAGTAGAAGAGAAAAATTAGACTTTTGGAAGCAAGAAAATCCACCTTGGAAATAAATTTATAAGTTTTGATATTATACAAATCCACACACCTCTAATTGAAGTAATATATCATGCTTTCACCATTTCTTATTCTTAAAGAGTTAAACTTTGTCAAGTAGTATTGGTGGTACTTCAAAATTTTGTGTGGGAATGCAAGAAAATGAAGATTGCAACCAAACATAGCCACACTTCAAATGTGACTTCTTTTCATTTTCGCACACCATTATTGTTGTTTAAATATGGGAGAATAAAGGCTCGGAAAATGACATGGTTTTAGCCACATACGGTACTAATTCACCTAAGGGAAGCCTTGTTTCCCAACAACGAGATCCTAAGATGAAGAAAACTCCATTTCCCAGTACTTATGTTTATATAATCACTGGCAATGAGTGCAGAGTTACCTCTTTCAATTATCTGAATTTTTCTCAAAAGACAGAAAAACCAAAGCATTCATGGATTATTAAAATAATTGTTGTTTTTAGGTATTTAAATTCCACTTTAAAAGAAGATATTCAAAGTAATATTGCATATGGAATAGATAACAAAGGACCTAAACCAAATGATGAAGGTTCTGAAAATTCAGATGCTGAGTTTAGTGATGAATTATTGATTAAGAGGGTGGATAGAGGCTATGAGAATGTTGTAGGTGAAGGAGCAACTTGAAATGCAGTTTTGGATGCAAAAAATTTGTTCCCACAAAGTTCAAATGCCTCTCATAAACTTCACAATAATCTATGACCTCTGAAAATAATATGGATTCAATATATATCAACTAGCATTGCAAGGAACATGAGGTAGAATGTTAGATCATACTTTGCAATTTTTCACTTGTATCCAAAATCGTACAAACTGCTAAGTCTGAGGGTGTTGATCTATTAATGCTCTTAGAGATGATTTTGTGACTAATATTATTTTCAACCTAAGACTGTTCTCACAATGAGGCCAATGTTAAAACTAGGGTTTTAACTACATTTCACAAAGGATTACCAATTTCAGAGAGACATAGGATAGACATTACCGAGTTCCGCGACATCTCCACAGGTTTGTCCGAATAGGGGCGCTCCTTTGCCTCTGTCGATGTCCAATCAAAATCTTGGACCGGATATCTCCACTCCTCTACCTCTGTCAGATGGGGTTTTTCTCTTCTACAAATGCAATGTATGGCCGAGAATCTCCCTCCAGATTGATTCAAGGAAGGTTAAAATTGGTAAACGAAGTAAACTGGCTTTGGATCAAATACAATTGGCTCTAAAACAAGTGTTGAAAGTAGATCTGGAACCAAAAAGAATATAGAACTATCTCCCATGCAGAGCTAATAATATTTTCCACCATACCAAATATCTATGCTCCTGTTGTGTGTTGTCAGTTTCCACCTCACGGATCCAAGCTAGTAGATGGCCCACACCCACTTTTCTTTGTAATGAATGGGCGCGGGTGGATTAGTTTGTCATTTGTATTGTTTTTTTTGTTTTTTTATTATTTTTTGTTAATTTAATTAATATATGTTTTAATTAAATTTATCATAATATAAATTTTAATTATGATTTTTTGTTAATTTTAATTAATATATATTTTAATTTAGAAATTTTGCAAGTTTGGGGATGAGTGTATTAGAGGTTATAGGTGTTATATTTTATTGGGTTAGTAAGGGATTATAATGGGTATGAGTTATATCATTTAAGAATAAAAGTTATAAGGATTGTATGGGTTAGTAGGTGTTATATATTATGAAGGTTGGTGTTGATAAGTTAAAGCGGTAAAGGTATATGTGTTATAGTTGTTAGGGGTAATGGGTTATAAGGGTTGATAATGATAAAGATTATGGGATTTAGGGATGATTGAGGTTAGTTTTAATGTGAGTTAAGGTTGGTAGTGATAAGTCAAAGGGGTGAAGGGTATATATGTTATAGGTGTTAAGGATAATGGGTTATAACAATTAAGGGAGATAAAAGTTATAGGCTTTAGGGGTGATAAGGGTTAGGGTTAATATATGTTAACAATTGTAGTGGTTAAAATATATAGAGTTTATGGGTTACAAATTATATGTTATAGAGATTACAATATATATAAGTTATATATATGGATTATGGGTTAGGTGTTATGGAGGGTAAGGGATATATAAGTTAGGGGTTATACAAGTTTAGGGTCTTAAGGATTATGCAAGTTTTGGGTTTAGGGGTTATGGTTTAGAGGTTAGTTGTTAACATGGATACAATTTAGGGGTTACCACGTCTAGGAGTTATATGGTCAGGGGTGACACGAGTTAGAAGGGTAAGAAATTATAAAGGTTAGGGTGATAGGTTATAGGGGTCAATATTATATGCATTATGGGGATTAGGGGTTATAGGGTTATGGATTAAAGGGTATAGGAATCCAATGTTATTTTAGTTATATGCAATAGAAGGTGTAAGGATTAGAGATTAGATGTCTTTATAGATACCAAGGGTTTTATTAGCTGTTAATGGGATAAGGGTTATTGAGATTATAGATGGTATGGGATTGGGAGGTTATATTAGGGTTTATAATCTTAAGAGGGTTATAAATGTTAGGGGTTATATGTTAACAATTACATAAGGGTTTGGTTTATAAGAGTCTTAGTGGAAACCTATTTGAACATGTACAATTTCTAGTTTTAAGGTTGTTTACATTAATGTTATGTAACTATTAAGGTGGATTATAAGGTATGTGTATGTTCTATGTATGAAGGTAAGGCATATTAGTTGTTAGTTTTCTTGTGTAGAGTGTTAACAAGCATAGGTCTTGTGTTAGACAACTTTAAAAGCCATGTTAACAATTACATATTTGTCTTATGAGCAAGATATGGTACTATCCATTTTGAGGTTTGGCATAGATATTTTTCTTATAGACTACACTACATTGCACCATATAATCCCTACATAATCCCTACACTCCTTGGAAACCATGTAACACCATTCAAAGACACATGCACGACCTCTAAGCCCCATTCACATGTCACTATTTCCCATGTCTAGTCCAATGTAACAATGCTGACATTTATTGATCATTCCAGGTATATTTCTCATTCATGAGGCCAAAATCATATCAACTCATGTAATGATTAAAATGTATAGAGTTTATGGGTTACGAATTATATGTTATAGGGATTACATGATATATAAGTTATATATATGTATTATGGGTTAGGTGCTATGGAGGGTAAGGGATATATAGGTTAGGGGTTATACAAGTTTAGAGTCTTAAGGATTATGGAAGTTTAATTGGGTTCAACGGTTATGGTTTAGAGGTTAGTCGTTAACATGGATACATTTTAGAGGTTACAACGACTAGGAGTTATATGGGTCAGGGGTGTTGGATTACTGAGAGGGGGTGTGAATCAGTAATAGCGTAATTATAATCCTTTTTCTTCAAATGTTATATCAATGTAGAATTATTATCCAATAATGAGCAGTAAGAAATAAACAATCAAACACATACACAGTACACCAATGTTTTACGTGGAAACCCAAATCGGGAGAAAACCACGAAATGCTTTTTCTTATA
>ML777058.1:83512-108589 GCA_009831015.1 Picea engelmannii | reverse complement strand
TGCAAGGGCACATGTTTATGGTGTTGATTAAGCAATGAACGAAAAAGAGAGATTTTTCATCACAACTATGACACACATACATTGTATATACATTAATGTAGAACCTGAAAGAAAAATGAAGAAATGTTGATGCAAACTTAAAACTTGGGTCAACCAATTTGTGTACTTTGAAAGAAAAATAGGGTTTATGGCTTACATGATGAATTGATGATGGAAAAAAGTGGGTGTGTGAGTCAAATTTGAGTCTAGAAACTCTCCCATATGATTAAGGCATGCAAATAGTCTATCCATGTGAAATTTCAGTGCATACAGAAACAATTTGAAAAAATTTCAACGTTGGCCCCATTCACAGGTCATTGTTGCCCATGTCTAGTCCTAGTACAATGTCTGTTCGTTGTTCCTTTTAAAATTCATTCGAAAGTACACACATTCTCGCATCTAGTATTGCAAGGGCATATTTTTATGGTGTTGATTAAACAATGAATGAAAAAGAGGGACTTTTCATCACAACTATGACACACATAATTGTATATACATTAATGTAGAACCTGAAATAAAAATGAAGAAAGGCTGATGCAAACTTAAAACTTGTGTCAACCAATTTCTGAACTTTGAAAGAAAAATAGGGTTTATGGTTTACATGATGAATTGATGATGGAAACAAGTGGGTGTGTGAGTCAAAATTGAGTCAAGAAACCCTCCCATATCATTAAGGCATGCAAATAATCTATCTATGTCATATTTTAGTGCATACAGAAACAATTTGAAAAAAATTCAACGTTGGCCCCATTCACATGTCACTGTTGCCCATGTCTAGTCCTAATACAATGTCTGTTCATTGTTCCTTTTAAAATTCGTTCAAAAATACACACGTCCTCGCATATAGTACTATAAGGGCATATTTTTATGGTGTTGATTAAACAATGAACGAAAAAGAGGGATTTTTAATCATAACTATGACACACACACATTGTATATACATTAATGTACAACTTGAAATAAAAATGAAGAAAGGCTGATGCAAACTTAAAACTTGTGTCAACCAATCTGTGTACTTTGAAAGAAAAATAGGTTTTATGGTTTACATGATGAATTGATGATGGAAACAAGTGGGTGTGTGAGTCAAATTAGAGTTGAGGAACCCTCCCATATCATTAAGGCATGCAAATAGTCTACCCATGTTAAATTTCAGTGCATACATACAAAATTTGAAAAAAATTCAACGTTGGCCCCATTCACAGGTCACTGTTGCCCATGTCTAGTCTTAATACAATTTATGTTCGTTGTTCCTTTTAAAATTCCTTCGACAGTACACACGTCCCCACATGTAGTATTGAAAGGGAATATTTTTATGGTGTTAATTAAGAAATGAACGAAAAAGAGGTATTTTTTATCACAACTATGACACACATACATTGTATATATATTAATGTAGAACCTGAAAGAAAAATGAAGAAAGTCTGATGAAAACTTAAAACTTGTGTCAGCCAATTTGTGTACTTTGAAAGAAAAATAAGGTTTATGGTTTACATGATGAATTGATGATGGAAAAAAGTGTGTTGTGAGTCAGTTTTGAGTCCAGAAACCTTCCCATATTGTAAAGGCATGCGAATAGTCCATCCATGTAAAATTTCAGTGCATACATAAATAGTTTGAAAAAATTTAAACGTTAGCCCCATTCATAGGTCACTGTTGCCCATGTATAGTACTAGTACAATTTCTGTTCATTATTCCTTTTAAAATTCGTTCGATAGTACACACGTCCCCGCATCTAGTACTGCAAGGGAATATTTTTATGGTGTTAATTAAACAATGAATGAAAAAGAGAGATTTTTCATCACAACTATGACACACATACATTGTATATACATTAATGTAGAACCTAAAAGAAAAATGAAGAAAGGCTGATGCAAACTTAAAACTTGAGTCAACCAATTTGTGTACTTTGAAAGAAAAAAAGGGTTTATGGTTTACATGATGAATTGATGATGGAAACAAGTGGGCGTGTGAGTCAAATTTGAGTCCAGAAACCCTCCCATATCATTAAGGCATGTGAATAGTCTATCCATGTCAAATTTTAGTGCATACAGAAAAAGATGGATTTTTCATCACAACAAAAAGTTCAAATGAAACGAGGCCAAGATCGGATATATATTAGAGTGGGTGTAGTGTGAGTCATATTTGAGTTTGGAAACTCACATTCTTCTTGCCACATAACTCATGGGACAAAGTCCCATGTTTTCAAACATTTTCAACGAAAATTCTATAGAAATGACAAACACGTTCATCGAAACTTCGTTGATGCAATACAATGACAACAATATTGATGACATCTACGCTCATGATGGTATAAAAATGAATGTGCTTATCTTGGTTTCAAGAATAATTTATCCTCTACTGAACAAGGCCAACCACATGAAGGTGGAAGCTCATATGGCCCCTCCCCTCCCCATCACATCAATCTCAATTGATCCCCAATACCCAATCTATAAAATAGAAAATAATCGAAAGCATCGTCCTAGTAAGATTCATGCATAGAAACTACAAAAACAAAAATTAATGAAGGTAAATGAAATTATGTGTTTGTAAATGATATTTTTAGTTTACCACGTACTTTAGTATATTGGAAACTATTTTCAGGTTCACATAATAATTAAACAACATGTAACATAGGATATAATAACGCCGCATAAAACTTAAAAACATGTAATTAACCCATGGCATTATAAGTAAACTATTTTAAGAGAATAATTCATACAAATTAAAATATATAGTCACGTACCTAATCAAACTCAACATCTGTATAATCATCCTTATTTTGTATCTTGATCTTCTTCATCGAACTCGACATTTGTATCATCATCCAGTTCAGAAACAATGTTGAAAGGATTGACAATATCATCATTGTCATTGATGTCATTTTCGAGCATATTTTCAACGACATCATCATCAAGAATTGCAATATTGTCTCCTACACCTGGATCATGATATTCTTCGTTTGTCGACCTTGCATGATCTTTTGGCTCTGTCTGATCTGGTGAATCATCTTCTTGATCTTCAATATCATATTCTTCCAGTAAATGAGTATACTTAACTGACCTTCCTCTTGGATCATATATAACAACAAATGACCAATCCCTCTAACCTGGAACATTTGAGTAAAAGACCTATTCACATTGGCTTGGAAAAACATAGCGATCATGTCCTCTTTCAAACACCGTTGTTTTAATCATTGGAAATCTGTTGGCATGTTGAATAATAGTTCTTTCCTCATCGTGTTCATGCATTCGTAACCTATACCATTTGACATCGAACATAACTAATTTGAAGGAATTAAAGTCACACTCAAGTATATTGTTTAAATACCCATAATATCTATTTTTAGATTCTCAGGGATGTCTGTCACTCTTAGAGGAAACATTAGTGACCTGGAATACTGCAATTATCCCAATATTAGACGATTTCCTGGTTTCATCCAATTGTTTGATGCAGAATTTACGAACATTGCACCACATAGCCTTGTGGTGTTTCAATTGCAATATGTCAGATATGTAAAAGATGCATTGTCAATTAATAAATTAACATATTTATTTATATAACTTGGAAAATATCTGAAAAATACAGTACACATGCAGTCACATTAATATAATATAAAATAACTGAATAAAATGAGTGAATTTGCTTGCATGTGCATTTTTCAAACCATATGCTAAATCAATTTCCCTTTGCGTAACATTGGCATCTCTGTTACAACGAGCTTCTTTAACCAATTCAGACAGTCATTGCCATGATAACCTACCTTCATGATGTTGTTTACATCTTTCAATCCATACATTCATCCAATCAAGATTGTTTGCAATGTATAAATGTAGTGCATGCCACTCCTGAGAAACTGATTCAAAAAATTATAATTCACCAATATTAAATATGTCCATGGTTATAAATATTAATAATTTATGGAATAACATAGATTAATATATTAATTAGTATGATCATATACACAAAAAATGAAACTTTATATGTATTATTAATATAAATCTCCACAATTATTAATATATTACCTCTCATTGTTTTCATTCTACCTTTCCCCAACATGTGCTCCCGATATTCAATTTTTTTGATGGAGTTCACATCCCAAATGCGATCCACTGCATGCATAGTTGGTGCTGCTAATTTAGGAAGATCATGACTAATATACACCATGTATTTATATACCATATATCCCTCCACCATAGAACCCTCATGATGTTCTCTTTGTCTAACCAACACCTTCAATGATTTCAAGTGCTTCTCCACCAACCACATTGACCTTGTGTAAACAGGTCCGCAAATTTCGATCTCCTCAACTTGGTGTATGAGGTAGTGTTCTTGTGCATTGAAAAATGTTGGAGGTATATACTTTTTTATTTTACACATTAGACGAGGAATTACTCTCTTCCAATACTTTATATCATCTTCATGGATTTATTTCAATAACAACCATCTACATGAGATCATGACACAAGAAAATAACATGTTTCAACATAAAATAATACAATATATTACATTACAAGTAAAACACATGTCATTAAGTACAACAAAAAATTGAAAGAACATTTTTCATATAAATTGCAACTACTTACCTCATGTATTTTCCAATACCATATATAACTTGTTTGACATTGTTGTCAAAGTCGTTTGGGAGAGATAACGATAGAACACATTGTAACAAAAAAAATGAATCGTTATTTGTTTCGACAAATGTAGACAAAAAAAATAAAAAACTTAAAATATCTATAAGGCCAATATATATAAATATGTATACCAAAATTATTACCTTAATGACTGTATGCCAATCATGTGTTTTTACCCCACCAAATTCACCTTTCTTCGTTAAGACATTATTTATGTTTGAAGCAAAACCTGTGGGAAATTTAATTCTTTGAATGACACATTTTACATCATTGCTTTGTTTCTTTGTTGATAACCATGGAATGTTATTTCGGTCTAGTCCATCTCTATTTGATCGGATCACACTTCACATTGCATGATTGGCTTCCTGAATTTCAATACAAATTTTGACAATATTTTCTTTATCCCTCCTACCATCTATGATTCACCATAACATTTATCTCACATTATTCCTGATATGCATTGTATCAAACCAATGAGCTATTTGTATTTCCTCATAGTAGGGAAACCTCATGAGTTGAGTGGGATAACATTTCATTCCTTGTGGAAGCTCATTATTAATACCTTCATGATGGAGACCTTCATGAAGCATAAAAGAAATCACAAAAATAATGATCAAATACAGTAAAATAAATTCAATGATTAAAATAAACATTCAAAACATTACATGATATACGATAGATAAAGAAATTATGTACCTTGACGATTTCTATTATATTCCAACCTCCATAGGTGGGGTGTCATTCTTCGTGGTTTTAAACCCTTCTCTTCTTTCCCATTGAAAATATGTTTTTCAGTAGTATGATACCTATGGTTCTTAGGGAGGAGGTGCCTATACTCATAAAACACCATATTTCCTAAACTTTTTGAATGACGATACTTCATCTCAGGACCACAAACTGGACATGCAAATTTACCCTTTGTTTGAAGACTTGCAACAAATGGATTAATGTCAATTATACGATGAGATTATTTAAAAATTAAACATGCCACATGATATGTTTAAAACAATATAGAGTATTAAAGAGAAATATAATGCTACATACCACAAAAATGTGTTTGTCCCGGGGCTTCATGAATTGCCCATAAAAGTATTCCACATAATTTAGATTTCTTCTCCCCGATTGGTTTACAAATGCTATACATAGTGATTTAATCTCATAACTTTAGTAGCTCGTCGTTAAGAGGCTCGATATATACATTCATATCTTTAATCTGGTACTTACCTAATTGTTTGAAATTACACATAATTACTATAACCATGATATGTATATATAAGTAAATAAATAAACACAAGATATTATGCAAAAAATGAAACAAATGAAAATGTTAGATTCAAAAAATTATTGTAAACAAATACGTGGAACAATCATTGTCAACCTTATGTGCTCCATATTTATTGACATCCAAGGAGGAATGTTATTGTTGATAACAAAAATAGGCCACACTAAGTAAATAGATCTAAGCTCTCCGAATGGATTAACACCATCAACTGCCAATGAAAGCCTAACATTACGAGGTTCATCTTTGAAATCTGCCCATTTTTCCTCAATTTTCCTAAATACATAACCATTGGCAGGCATTCGAAGAACACCATCTCCACTTCTATTACGTGCATGGTAATCCATAAATTTTTCTATGCTTTTACACCTGAACAATCACTGCAAACGTGGAATTATTAGAATATGACGAAGAACCTTTCGAGGCACCCTTTTTGTTACTTGATCGGTTCGATATCTACTGATAAGACATTGCGTGCATTCTTTTTTCGAAGCATGTTGTCCATAATATATAATATGATCATTAGGACATGCATATATAGTTTGATAATCCATTCCAATGTATTTCATAATGGCATGCAAATCTCAATATGTGCGAGGTAAAATATTTGATGATGGTAACAAAAATTCACCTAACAATCTACAACATAACAAATAACTAGTTAATGTAAAGAATATTAATCATAAAAATTGCATTCTTATTTTACACATTAATTAGCACTAAAAACAAATAGAAAAAAGTCAACATTTATGTATAATATGATATGAAACATATTACATACCTTAGGATTTGTGTCATACGAGTGTTCGACAAATTATTCATAACCTTTAAGTTCACTAGCAACAATGTAGCATAGAGAAGATTTGCTCTTGAGCCTTCATAAAGTCATTTATTTGCCTTTTCTAATAGAGGTTCATCATAAATACCATCACTATTCCCATCCTCATCCGGTTGAGCAAACAAATCTTGGATCATTTCATTTGTCCCATCATCTTCTTCCATGGGATCATTAACTTAATTTGACCCATCATCTTCTTCCATGAGATCCTCATTTACTTGCTCATGTTCTTGAACTTGTACAACATCATTTATACTATTACTTGGTGCAATATTTTGCAAAAAGTTAGAGGGAAACTCTAACTTTATAATTACAAACAATCATGCAAAATTAGTGTGTATAACAAATATTCAAACAACACACACACACACACACACACACACACATAATTGACAATATAAAAATAGATACTAAATATATAGGTAATAATTACCACAGGACGATATTCATTCGATCCCCCATCAATGTGCCCATATTTCCTACAATGTTTTTTAGCTGTTGCTATTAAAATTCTTATGGGACGTGTAGTGCAACCTCTTTTGCAAGGGAAATAACATCTACCACCACCTTTTTCATCCTATTTACTTTTTTTACCACGTCTAATATTCTACGACATTATTCCGCACAAAAATACCCTTTATGAACCATCGTCGTTATAGCAATATTGTCGCAACATCTCTAATTCACAAAATATTTATAGATATTTTTTTCGTTGAAATAGCGACGAACATTGACCAAATCAATGTTGACTTTGTCAAAGAGTATAACGTTCAATGTTGAATTTACAAAATAATGTAATGGTCAATGGTTATCGTCGCTCTTGCGATGAAAGTTGACCAAATCAATGTTGACTTTGTCAAAGAGTATAACGATCAATATTGACTTTATCAAATAGTGTAATGGTCAATGGTTAGCATCACTCTTGCAACGAATCCATAAGTTCTTCACATGAGTGATGATAGTCCATTATCTTCACGTTCCTCGCAAGAGTGATGAACATATGGATTCATTGATAGAGTGACGAATACAAGCTGGATTTATAATAAAATTGAAAAATTGAACTCTTTCTCTTGAATTTTGCGAGGAAATGTTACTTTCATCATAAGTAGTTGTTGCAGATTTTTCAATATGTAGTAGTGACACTTGCCTGGAGTACGAAGAGAAACTTGAAATCACAGGTCTCCCTAAAGGATACTCAATCAAACAAACATATATGGTTTCCCTCCTACAATTTGTACAAGATATGAACAATCGAATGATAGCCTATGAATGAAAGGGGGATGTTCCCTCACTTACTCCTAGGGCATATTCTTCTTCTGCAATGCCTTTTAGGAATACAAATGAAAACAATTTTCAGCCTAAGGCCATTATATCTCACAGTTGGTGTAACTTCTGCGAAGAAAATAATGAAGAATGTACTTGTGAAGTTAAGAAGAGTTCCAGAGATAAAATATTTGGCAAGAAGCTCAAAACCACTATCGCTGTTCTAGATTGGGAAGAATCAGAAGATGTTAAGATCATGAATACTAGGAAAAAATATTATGCTCCTAAAGTGAAATATGATCCTCCTCGTACTTATCCCACCACAACCTCATCTTCATAAAAACCTAATGTACAAACTGTCAAAATTCCCGAAAGTCAACGATTTCTTTCCCCTCTTCCCTCTTCCAAGTCTAACAACCTTAACCAATTGGCTAATATCAAGGCCGATGCTACTCTTTTGGACATGGTTGCCGTCACTGAACAACAAAAGCATCTCGAGAATTTTATGGAAGGAAAAGCTTCCACCATAGCTAATCTTTGTGAAGAGACAAAAAAATAGGATCCCACTGTAAATAAGATAGGTGTAAATAATTTTAGAGACCCTGTAAAATACCCTCCGTTTTTCATTTCTGTAAAAATTATGGATAAGATAGCYCATTGTTACCTAATTAATGGCAGTTTGGGCCCAATATTAATGTCAAAAATCATCATGGAGGATCTAGGTTTATCATGCACTAATGAAAATTCTAGAAGCATGCTCTCCTATCACAGTCTACAACARTCAAATATATGTGAAATAAAAGACATAAATTTATTTCTGTGTGCAAATCCTGAAATAAGGACAACCCTCAACATCYAAGTAATCGACATGCCAGTAAGAAACTATTCTATTATCCTAGGAAGAGACTGGAAATACCTAATAGGTGGATATCTTTCGATTGATGGAACACACTTATCCATTCCCCGGAACAGAAAGAATATTATAGTCCTAAGAGAAAGAGGAATTTCACCATACATAGAGAGAATTCCTCAACCAAATGTAAACTATCTCGAGAAAGACTTAGGGGTGTAATCCATCTTGGCTGATGAGGGTGACACTACTTTAGAACAAATTTATTTAGAAGATGGCACGTGGCACATGAATTTCGATGGATCATGCTCAAACGAAGGTAATGGAGTTGGCATTATCTTGTACTCACCTATAGGTAAAATCCACAACTTTTCTTATAGGTTAGAGTTCGCTTGCACGAACAATTTCACTGAGTTTGAAGCCTTACTGTTAGGAATAAAAAATGCTTATAACTTGGTTGCGACCACCTTATAGTTTTTGGTGATTCTGAACTTGTTGTAAACCTTGTGCATAAAATCTATTCTCCTAGCAATAATTTGATGAAATGATATACCCAAGTTGTTTGGATGCTTATCTCGAACCTGTTATCATTTAACATCACTCATGTTAAGAGAGAACTTAATTCAATGGCTGATAGGTTAGCTGTATTTGCGACATCTCGTAATTGACAACTTCTACCTCAAAGGCCTGATTGTACTTTTCAATATTTTTATCGTCCTCACATTCTAGATAATGTAGAATCATGGTAGGTTTTCCCTAATGATGAAGGCATATTTTCTTTCATACAAAATGAACTGTTTAAGCCTAAGAAAATCATATCTATGGAAGATGACAAATTTACAAAAGGCTTGACTCCTCTTGAGAGTTCATTTTCATCGAGTGATGTAGGCAAAAAAGAAACACGTAAGGAAGAGGAGTAGAAAAGGAAAGTGGGTGATACCATTTCCTTGAAACTTGGGACCTTCGAATCTCCAAAGATGGTTAAACTAGGTGACCAATGTTCCGACGAAGAAAAGGCAAAATTCACAGAGCTACTATGCGAATTTAAAGATGTTTTTGCATGGTCATATGAGGATCTTCGTGGTTTTGATCATGCTCTCATACAACATGCCATTCCTATCAAGGAAGGGATAAAATCAGTTAGGAAAAAACAAAAAACCATTAACCCCGCACTTGAAGATACTATTAGAAAGGAGTTGGAATTTTTTTTGAACACTCGTATAATATTTCCAGTTAAGTATTCTGAGTGGGTTTCAAATTTGGTTCTTGTTAGGAAAACAACTGGTCATTTTCCTTTCCCTAATATGGAAATTATTTTGCAACAGGTCGTAGGGTCACAAATGATGTCCTTACTTGATGGTTTCTCTAGATATAATCAAATCAAGGTAAAAATGATTGATATATACAAAACCACATTTACTACACGCTGGGGAACATTTGCTTATGAGATCATGCCTTTTGGATTATCTAATGCATGTGCCACTTTACAGAGAGCTATGCAAATAGCTTTTGATGATCTGATCGGTAAAATTATCCAAGTATATCTTGATGATTTGAATGTCTATTCAAGGAATTGATTGGATCACTTTGGTCATCTTATGAAATTTCTCATGCAATGAAAAAAATTCGACATTTCTTTAAATCCTTCTAAATCTATTTTTGGCATCACTAAGGGCAAGCTCCTAGGACATATCATTTCTGATTCAGGAATAAGCATAGATCCCGAAAGGATTGCTGCTATCCCAAACCTTCCTACCCCCACTTCCAAAAAGGAGGTTCAAGCCTTTATTAGTATTATCAACTTTATCCACAAGTTTGTTCCTAATTTTGTTTTAATGGTTAAACCAATTCATAACGTTCTAAAGAAAGATCGTTCCTTTTCTTTGACAGATGATGTCAAAAATGATTTCGTAAGGATTAAGAAGACAATCAATTCCGCACCAGTTTTGGCGAAACTGAACTTTGCGAAATATTTTATTATATATACTAATGCCACTAAGGAAGTAGTTTCTACTATCCTATTGCAATGTGATGATCAAAATAATGAAAAACCCATGTCTTACATGAGACAAAGTTTATTAGATGACAAATTCAAGTACTCTTATATTGAGAAACATTCCTTTGCTCTTGTTAAAGCTGTAGATAAATTTCGCCACTTTATCCTAGGCAAACACATGCATGCAAAAGTCCCTTTTCTTGTTGTCAAGTTTCTACTTTCACGAACTTATATTTCAGGGAAGATTTCATATTGGTTTTCCAAAATCTAGGGGCATGATTTAGCCATCATGACTTCGAAAAAAATTAAGGGATGAGACTTAGCCCTTCACTTAGCTCAACATGCTGAAGCAAGTGAAGAACTTGATGATCAGGATAATCCTCTTTCAACACTATTTTATATTGAGAGTCAAACCCTTTCTATTTTTGAACATCCCTGGTATAAAAATCTGGTGTATTACTCGCAATATCAGAAATGCCCAGATGACTTAGATCCTCATTAGAGGAGAAGACTTCATCTTGAATATTCCAGGTGTATTATTTTAGAAGACTTTTTGCTCAGAAGGTCTACTGATGGTATATTACTTTGATGTGTGAATAATGATGAAGCACATGAATTGTTACAAGAAACTCATGGATCTCCAGATTCTGTTATTCACATTGGTGGCCAATTTTCTGCTAAAACTACTGGTTTTAAAATCATCAGAAATGATTATTATTGGTCTTCAATTTTTTGAGATTCTTATAAATTCACAAGATACTGTGACAAGTGCCAAAAATTTATTGGAAAATAGCATCTTTCTTCTATACCTTTGCAACCTGTCCTCCCCGATTCTCCTTTTTCTAAATGGGGCCTAAACTTTATTGGTCTTATTAATCCTCCATCTTCTGCAGGGCAGGCTTTCATTTTGAAAACCACTTATTATTTCAATAAGTGGATTGAAGCTATCCCTCTTAGACACTTAGAGGATGAACATGTAATTTCTTTCCTAGAAACTAATATCTTCTCTAGATTTGGCATTCCTTTAGATATTATTACAGATAATGGTTCCGCTTTCATTTCCATAAAATTGACTCAATTTGTATCTAAGATGGGAGTCAGACATTTCACTTCATCAACTTATTACCCTCAAGAAAATGGGCAATCCGAGTCTACTAACAAAAAAATGGTTAGTATCTTAAAGAGGCTCATTGAAGATAAGCCTTGTCAATGACATACCCTCCTCACCTATGCCCTTTGGGAAGATCGCACTACTACCAAGGCAAGCACAGGTTGTACTCCCTTCGAGCTTGTTTATGGTCAAGAGGATATTCTACCTACTGATCTAGAACTCACCTCTCTACGACCGATGCTACATATTGAATAATTAAATTCTTCCAATGTCCCTCAAAGGATAAATGCACTATTAGCATTAGAAGAATGAAGAATGTTTGCCTTGGAAAACATAAAGAGAAGACAACAAAGTGTAAAGAAATGTTTTAACAAATGTGCAAAATATGTCAAATTTAAAGTAAATGAGAAAGTCTTGCTTTGGGACTCAGCCCATGCTGACAAAGGAAGACATTTGAAGTTTCAGAAATTATGGCTAGGTTCTTTCAAAATCACTTTTCTCCTAGGCACAAACTCTTATCTTTTAAATGATTTGGAAGAGCGATTGTTTTCCTATAGTACTAATGGTTTCCACTTGAAATATTATATGGAACCAACTTGATTGATAAATTCTATGTGGGAATCACTGCTGTATATAGATTTTTGTTTCGCTATTTTATTTTGCTTTTTTTAATTGATTTTTTTTTAGTTTCTGTTGTTTTATTTTTCTTTACCATAAACAAATTTTGGATCAGTTTTGCCACAACAATGTCATTCTGTAAGTATTGTTGGTTAATAACAATAAAGTTTACACATTTGTCACGATGTCCTCATTTTAGACATTGCTGAAAACAATTTTTTCTTTCAGTACTACAGTTAGATAGATGATTTGGTTTTCTTCCCTATTTTCTGCTATCCCTTTCTTCCTTCCATCTTGAGATTCAAAAGAGCATATCAGAAAATTTATCCTTAACACGAAGAAACACTTTTACTGTGACTGATTGAATGTTATGCATACAGGGCCAAACCCCCTCATATGTACCACTTTCCATGAGTTATTACCAAAATCCCGTCTCATTATTTCCCTTAAACCATCTTTTCCCCCCTGTTGCATAATCATTCTGGTCAATATTTCTTTGATCTATGTTCACTGATCTGCGAAACCATACATTCTAAGTTCTTAATATGTTGGGAACATATTTCCCCGTGGATTCACCAGTTTGTTGATGCCCAAAAGCACAACATAGGGTACCTTCTTGCAAATGAGTGCAAACACCTTATTATTTAACTATATTTAATAATATACTAATAGGTGGGAACCCTTTGTGTAACTTGTGTGACTATGGAGAAAAGACAAAACTTATGATTTACATGCTTATGAGTTGGCAGAGATGATCCCTACAATTTATTTGCGTTTAAAATCTCTGTCGGAATGATTAATCAAATATGATGTCATGGGTGATATGATTTAAAAGGGAATGGTGTTATTTTTATATAACACTCACAAGTATTATTATGTTACATTTATTTTGAGGAAGGACCTAAACTCCATGCTTAAGTTATATGTGTGATGTAGTGATTTTATGCTATAAGGGAACCCACATTGTATTGGAAGTAAGATTGGAACATGGTATCCCTAGGAAGTATTTGAGATATGTCACATTGGACTTTTTAAACAAGGGTTGGCACATTTGTTAAATTGGAGACTTAGGGAAATGGTGGTGTATTTGACCTGGATTAATTGATTTGGAGTTAGTGGTTGATGTGCTGTATGTTAGCTTGCTCGTATTGGCTATGGATGAATGTAGATACGATGTGCAGTAAATGCATGTCGCTCTAACCCTCCTTGAGCCCGCCACCCTAGTCATTTTCCCTTTGCTCTTGTTGGTTGCTGCTGCTCCATTTTGTTCGGCCGCGGAAGAGGTATACAAGCTTGGTTGTTTCTCCTTATAAGTTTTTACAGAGGTATGGATTTCTCGTTGCTCCATCCATGAATGTTTCACTATGCTCTTTAATTAAGTCAACAATTGGCTCTTGAGTTTGCTCGTTGTCTGTGCATTTCCAAAGTTATAATATATGGAGTTTTGTCTGTGTATGGATTGGTGGTTAAGTGTTCGTCTCGGTGGCATTGTATTCAAACCATGCACATTGAAAAGTTGTGTGGATGTTCTTACTGTATATAGTATTCATTCTATACTTGTTGGAAATAATACAATTGGGGACTCTTGGGCCTGCCTTGCCTATGGTTTCTTGTTTTGGGTTTATTCCCTAAGTGTACCATTGCTCCTTACCAGTGGGTTATATGAAGACTCTGCATGTCATTTACGTTATTAGTCTTCATGCCCACCCACGTCCTTGTAACAAATCTATGAATGTAAATATGACGTTTTGTAGAAGCATTAAGATTCTCGTGCTCCTTTTGGCTAAACCCTCAATTTGGTCAGCTCGTCCCCCTAACCACATTACTCTTCCGTGTTATGTATTGAACCCTATGTATTGGAAATTATTGTGGAAGTGGCCAAACCAAAATTTATTAAAGGCACTGTCCATGCTTATTTTTGGTCACAGGTTTAGTTGATTATTTGTTGTGAAAAAATGGAAGGAATGTTAAGCCCACTCATGTGTCTGGTAATATAATGTGTCCTGTGGAGATATTGGGGCAATGACAACATTGAAAAATCATTGCTCAAGGGATATGACCTATTGTGTGTCTGATTTTGTATGAAAGTAATACCTCTATGGATGAATTATCAATGTGTTGAATGAATTTTGTGAATCAGAATGAAAGGAATTTTAGAAGCATTGATATTTGAAGTTTCAATTTTGAATTATGTTATACAGAAGGATCCCTTTTGGGACCACTTCGTGGGACCCTGTGCTAATTTAAAATGTATTGGTGTTTATATCACAAATCACAGTATCTCCTTTCCTTGACTGTTGGTTGTGGTTATTGTGATTATTATGGTGCTGTGCCTCCTCGACTCTATTGTGCGCAAGCTGTGTTATTATTATTGAATCTTTATTGGAAAATAAATTAGGAATTGGTTGCTATGCAAAGAAATTCTAAGGCAAATGAGAAACGTTGAAAAGAAACACCAATTTTGGGTTGTTTTTGTGGGAAACAAGGCGTTGTTCAGTTTTGAAACAGTAAGAGGTTTTGAATGTTAATTAATGGCGAAGATGGCATTGTTTGATATATTAATAGAACAATATCCATGGGAGTCCCTTCCATTATACCATTTTTCGCAAAATACACTCCCCTCATTATCCCAATTGCATTTTTCACTCCTTGTTATGTTGTTACTCAGTTTTAAAGAAAAGACTGTATGGAAATGTAAAAAATGAAGCGGCAATAATTGATGATTAGTTCTAAGACATGTTTAGATACAAAGTTCATTGTTTTTGTTTATTGCTTGAATAATATTCATAAATCTTTCCCCCTCCATGATATCACTTTATGCTAAACACAAGCCCTCCATACTCCCAATGACCCTATCAATTATACCATTATACCATTTTTTGCAAAATACACTCCCCTCATTATCCCAATTGCATTTTTCACTCCATGTTCTGTTGTTACTCATTTTTAAAGAAAAGATTGTATGGAAATGGAAAAAAAGAAGCAAAAGTAATTGATGATTGGTTCTGAGATATGTTTAGATACACAGTTCATTGTTTTTTTTGATTTCTTGAACAATATTCATAATTTTTCCCCCATCCATGATATCACTTTACGCTAAATACAAACCCTCCATACTCTCAATGAACCTATCAATTCCTTGTTCGTGTGGCAATTAATAAATGTTTTTTTTTTTTATGGATGGTTTGCATGTGTCATGTAGTAAATAATAGAGCCAACTCTTGATTTATTTAAGTAGAGTTTCATGTATGTGTTATTAAGAACTTTTCATGACTGGTTAAATATTTCTATAGGATGAGTTTTTTCAGAAGGGGCAGTAATGACCAAAATAATAGAGGCAAAGTAAACTAGCAGCGAGGCCATAGAAGGCCTCGGTTTTCTATTCACTTTAATGCTGGTCCACAAGAGTTAAACCAGTTGTTTCAAGCTAGATTTTTCAATTTGGTTGGATATGGTATATTGCATCCCCAACTTGACATACCCCCATTTCAATCTCCTCAGGACATTCCTGAGTTTCATGTTCCTCCACATGTGTCAGTGCAGCTCGAAGTCCCCATTAATGACGGTTAGAAAGAAATTATACACCAGCCTATCTCCCACCACCGAGGTTGTCCCACTGTGTCCTTACCTTTACCACCGCCAGTTAATCCCAATGTTCAAATTTCTCCTGCTGTTTCGCTAGTACAATCCTCGCATGCCAACAAAAGATTAAAAACTGATATCCCACAACCTATGCAAGACAAAGGAAAAGAAACGACCTCCCACTCTAGTCCATCCACAAAATATTCTAAGTCTGTGTCTTCACGTCTCCACGTAAAATATGACTACTCCCATGTGATCAACGCCATACATCCCCAAGGGTCTAGCCAACCAAGGGATACCCAAGAAAAGTTAGTTGGAGACAGTAGTGGGAAGAGGAAATATGCCTCACAAAAAAACAAATACATATTTTAAACACTTTTTTTATGATATTCAGTGATGAAGACAATTTTTAATAATTTTCAACATATTTTGGACAATAAGCTTTATTTTGGATATTTTTGTGGATAAAATGGATATATTGTTTTCTTGGGATATGTCCTTAAATTTTGCTGATATTTAAATATTTGATTTAAATGATATCCATGGGAGCTACACGGGTTTTATACGATCTAGATGATAAATTTTGTATTTGATGATTGGCAAGAGAATGATGGGAGTCACAAGGGGTCCCTCCTATTTAGTAATTATTAACTAGACCCTTATTTATATATTATTATTAATTATTTCTCTCTAAACTAATTAGTTAAGTTAATTTGACTTAACTAAAGGAAGTAGTCTAACTACCTCAACTTATTGAGAAAGAATAAAGGTTCAACGAGAGGAAGAGACAAGAGGAGAATAGAAGGAGAAAGACAAGACTAAGGTTTTCTCTCTAGTTAATGCGATAGCTTCAGTTTTCATTCATTTTTGAGTTTACTTGATTGACAACAAGGTCTTATTGAAGTCAACAATATTCAAAACTGGATCATACATTTCAACAACTTGTTTTAAAGATGTTTGATTCATCCTTGATAGTCTGTGTATTCTTGTCTATTTGTGAATTAATTTTCAAGGCTGATAAAGAATATCTTGTAGAGTCAAATGGCAACATTTTGTGGTAAGCTGATCCAAATCATTAATTTCAATTTTATTTTACTGTCGGAGTCTTTTTGTATGGTGCCCAGTAGAGACCTCTAAATCTGACTTTGGTCTATACCCTCGCAGGGGTTTGTAGAGATAAATTCACTTTTTTTTTATTATTATCTTAGAATGAAATAAGATTAGATTATTGTTCTGTCTCATACATATGTTTTCATGACTTAGTTCCTCATTTTTCTTATGGTCTCCATGTTTAGTTTATTGTAAAATCTGTATACATTCTTGTTGCTTTGTTTAAATTTTATTTTTACATTGCAACATATACAAATCATAAAACCAACCTTAATCCTTGTAATTGATACTTGTGGATTGAGTGAATGTTTTGAGGCTATAAACCCTGGGTGACATTCCCAACTATCTTGTCCTATCCAGGAAAGATATGAAAATGATTGAGTAGGGTGTTCCATACATTTTCCTCAACATTTATATGGTGACCATACTGGGGATATTTTCCATATCTCTCTGGTTGATTGTATTCACGATTATCTTTGAATCTTTCTAGTTTTTTCCGAGTACTCTTTGATTGATTTTTCTCATGACAATACCTTCTACAAGGCAACCTAATATTGAACACGGTCTTAAAGACCAGACTAACATTGCATTGACCTTATTCAATACTATCCTAGAAACTGCTAGTACCCAGGCTGAGCTTGAGCTCTCTTGGGAAGTAGTTGAACAAGATATAAGTATCCGTGAACGTTGAGAATCCAGGCAAAGGGAACCTAGAAATCAACAATAACCTCCCTTTTCCTAAGTCTTTGGTATTAGTTTTCATGTCCTCAAATCCTTGCATTTATATAAGAAGAAGAGGATTTTCCTTTGAAGCTACTCCTATCATTGAAATAGGAAGGAGGAAAGCCATTTTGTTGACCCAAGAAAGCACTCTAGGGAGGAATTTTTCTGATTCTTCCATATCACCCTTTTCTCCCTTATCCATCACTTTCAAAATGGCATCTACGAGTGGTGCTAGTATTTTTGGAGGTGCTTCATCATCCCAACCTTCGGCCTCATCAGTAATTGGTAGTCTATATAGTCATTGAGTTCCTATCCAATCTACTACCAACCTTGATAACGTTATAAGAAGTACGTGCTTTTTCAGTTTGAGGAAGATGCTACGACCACCCCATGGTACGTATATTCTCCCTTGAATGTAACACCTGCTACTCATCCTTTACCCAAGTTCAAAGAGAATCTTCCTAAGTTCTCAGTGAATGATACTATTTCTACAAACAAACACCTAGTGGAATTTTATAATGCTTGTCATAATATCGGGGCTAACGATAATGATACATGCATGCGCTTATTTGTCAACTCCCTTGAAGGGAAAGCAACAACTGATTTCTTTGATCTCCCTCCAAAGATCGTTTCCACTTGGGGAGAGTTGGTTTATTGGTTCAAGTCCACTTATGGACAATCCAAGAGCCCGATCGAACAATTAAGGGAATATAACAATATTTATTACAAAGATGGTGAGACTATTAAGTCCTTTAACCTCCGCTTCACCAAATTGTACAATCAAATCCTTGAACTAATCCTCCCTCAAACCCAAGCTACTTTCATGCATTGATTTAATGAGCTTCCCTCTCCTTATCGTCATAGGCTCGAAGAAAAGGCTATTTACAATATTGGCTTCGGTCTCCACACTTTCCTGGAGTATGAATAGAAACTTGAAAGAACAAGTCTCTCTAAATGAGACTCATTTAAACAAACAAATATGTTTTCCATCCTACAACTTGTACAAGATATGAAAAATCGAATGATATCCCATGAACGAAAGGGGAATGTTCTCTAACTTACTCCTAGGGCATCTTCTTCTTCCGCAACACCTTTTAGGAATACAAATGAAAACAATTTTCATCCCAAGGCCATTATGTCTTGCAGTTGGTGTAACTTCTGCGAAGAAAATCATGAAGAAAGTACTTGTGAAGTTAAGAAGAGTTCCAGAGATAAAATCTTTGGCAAGAATCCTGAAACCATTATTGTTGTTCTAGATTGGGAAGAACCAGACGATGTTATGATCATAAATACTAGGAAAAAATCTTATGCTCCTAAAGGGAAATACAATCCTCCTAGTACTTCTTCCACCCCAGTCTCATCTTCACATAGAACTAATGTACAAACTGTCGAAATTACCGAGATTCAATGAGTTCTTTCCCCTCTTCCCTCTTCCAGGTATAAAAACCTTAACCAATTGGCTAATATCAAGGCCGATGCTACTCTTTTGGACATGGTTTCCGTCCCTAAACAACAAAAGCATATAATGAATTTTATGGAAGGAAAATCTTCCACCATAGCCAATATTTGTGAAGAGACAAAAGAAGAGGATCCCTGCACTATAAATAAGATAGGTGTAAATAATTTTAGACACCTTGTAAAAAACCCTCCATTTTTCATTTCTGTAAAAAATATGGATAAGAGAGCCCATTGTTTCCTAATTGATGGTGGTTCGGGCCCAAGCGTAATGTAAAAAATCATCATGGAGGATCTAGGTTTATCATGCACTAATGAAAATTCTAGAAGCATTCTCTCCTATAACAATCTGCAACAGTCAACTATAGGTGAAATCAAAGACGTAAATTTAGTTCTGTGTGCACATCCCGAAATAAGGACAACCCTCAGCATCCAAGTAATCGACATGCTAGTAAGAAACTATTCTATTATCCAAGGAATAGACTGGAAATCCCTAACATGTGGATATATTTCGATTGATGGAACACACTTATCCATTCCCAGAATGGAAAGAATATTATAGTCCTAAGAGAAGGAATAATTTCACCATACATAGAGAGAATTCCCCAACTGAATGAAAACTATTTCGAGGAAGACTTAGGGGTGTACTCAATCTTTGCCGATGAGGGTGACACTACTTTAGAACAAATTGATTTAGAAGATGGTATGTGGCATATGCATTTTGATGGCTCATGCTCAAATGAAGGTAATGGAGCTAGCATTATCTTGTACTCACCTATATGTAAAATCCACAACTTTTCTTATAGGTTAGAGTTTGCTTGCACGGACAATGTCACTGAGTTTGAAACCTTACTGCTAGGCATTGAAAATGCTTATGACCTTGGTTGCATAAACCTTACAGTTTTTGCTGATTCTAAACTTGTTGTGAACCTTGTGCATAAAATCTATTCTCCTAGAAATAAGTTGATGAAACACTATACCCAATATGTTTGGATGCTTATCTCGAACCTGTTATCATTTAACATAACTCATGTTAAGAGATAAATTAATTCAATGGATGATAGGTTAGCTGTATTTGCGACATCTCCTTTTCGACAACTTCCACCTCAAAGGCCTGATTGTACTTTTCAATCTTTATATCATCCTCACATTCCAGATGATGTAGAATCATGGTAGGTTTTCCCTAATGATGAAGGAATCTGTGGTTTCAAACAAAATTAACCATTTAAGCCTAAGGAAATCATATCTATGGAAGATGACAAATTTCCAAAAGGCTTGATTCTTCTTGAGAGTTAATTTTCATCATGTGATGTAGGAAAAAAAGAAACACGTAAGGAAGAGGAGTAAAAAAGGAAAGTGGGTGATACCATTTCCTTGAACCTTGGGACCTATGAATCTCCAAAGATGGTTAAACTAGGTGACAATTGTTCTGACGAAGAAAAGGAGAAATTCACAGAGCTACTACGTGAATTTCAAGATGTTTTTGCATGGTCATATGAGGATCTTCATGGTTTTGATCCTGCTCTCATACAACATGCCATTCCTATCAAGGACGAGATAAAACCAGTTAGGCAAAAACAAATACCCATTAACCCCGCACTTGAATATACTATTAGAAAGGAGTTCGGATTTTTTTTGAAAGTTGGTATAATCTTTCCGGTAAAGTATTCTGAGTGGGTTTCAAATTTGTTTCCTGTTAGGAAAAAAACTGGTCAGATTCGGTTATGCATTGATTTTCACGCATTGAATAGAGCAAGTGTAAACGATAATTTTCCTCTCACTAATATGGAAATGATTTTCCAATAGGTCGTAGGGTCAGAAACAATGTCCTTACTTGATGGTTTCTTTGGATATAATCAAATAAAAGTAAAAATGATTGATAGATACAAAAACAACTTTACTACAAGTTGGGGCACATTTTCTTATGAATGCATGCCTTTTGGATTATCTAATGCAGGTGCCACTTTCAAGAGAGCTATGAAAATAAATTTTGATGATCTAATCGACAAAATTATCCAAGTATATCTTGATGATTTGACTATCTATTCAAAGAACCGATTAGATCACTTTGTCATTTTAGGAAAGTTCTCATGCGATGTAAAAAATTTGGAATTTCATTAAATCCTTCTAAATATATTTTTTGCGTCACCAAGGGTAATCTCCTAGGACATATCGTTTCTAATTCAGGAATAAGGATAGATCCTGAAAGGATTGTTGCTATCCTGAACCTTCCATCCCCCACTTCTGATGTAGGAGCATCGCCAATGTCAAGCGAGCGTGGGGCAAGCGCCAATGCATTTTGGGAACATGATGAATTGTTTAAAAACTTTTGAAGATGGATGTGCCAAACGTAAATGTAATAGTTAAGGAGAGGCGTACTTATAGATTGTAATTAGACCTTGAGTGACCCGCTATTGTCTGAAGGACTAAGAAGGCATTTATGTTAGTAGGTAGCTTTGAATTCTCAGATTAGACAGTTTTAGGAGCGGAGGGAAAAAAAATATAGACACCCTCATTGTATTATTGTATGATAGTGAAGAACATTACCAAGAGAGAAGAGAATACAGAGCTGGAGCAGAGAAACTTTGTTTGAAAAACACCCACATACAGATATTTGAGTTAATAGAAGAAGTCTTAATTCAGATTCATGGCGTTGTATTTATTTCTTGTATGTGTATGCTGAATGGTATGTTCATGGTTTTACTCTTTCTGTTATACATTTTCTTTCTATGCTGTGTATGAATGATTTTAAGATTATGTTTGAAGTCTGAGAAAGAAAGAGTTAGGAAATGAGTTTCAATTGTTTTTCTGTTTGAGTGAGAGTTCCTACAAGGAGTGCAGTTGAATTGTCTGCAAGGAGTGCATTGACAAAGGGTTCGGAGGTTTGTCTCTAAAATATCATATAGGATAGCTTTTGTCCTCATTTCCTCAAAAGTGCAATTAGGCACAGGAGCTGTGCAAAGTGTGCACAGGCCGAGTGAAGCTTTAGGGGTTTGTAACCTGAATGACTTGTTGAGAGACTGCTGTTGCAAGGAGTGCGTAGATTCGAAAGGAGTTCAACACTTGAAAGTGTTTGAAGGTTTGCCACAAAGAGTACCAAAAAGAGTTTTTTTGAAAGACTCGAAGTCATGGAAAACCTCAAAAGGGTTCGAACCTTCGAAATCGTCGAAGGGAAGCAAGAGGCTAAGTGCCTTGAAGAATTGAAAGGAGGCACAGTGACGTCGTGCTGTAGGAGGACAAATTCCATGTAGAGAAATATTTTGTTTAAATTTCATAGAAGTTCTCAAGGGAAGAGACGGACGGTTGAAATTCTCCATAGAGAATTTGCGAAGTCCTGCTAGCCGTCCGATCTGACAGAGAAGCAAGGGGGTTATGACTATTTCAAAAGTTTCAAGCTCAAGAGATCGTGAGCCGTCGGACCTCACTTAGATACCCGTCAGTCGTGGGATCTGACAGGAGTTGCATGGGGGTTAAACGCTCGCAAGTAGAGCGAAAGTCCCGAAAGGTGTCGGGATATCGGGGCTTCGGAATTCAGGATATCGGAAGTCTCGAGGACAGGAGATCGGGTCACTTCATAGTGAAAACCTTGAATTTGATCTGAGCCATCCATTCATTAGAATACGTGGCAAAGATCAAGAACCGGTCGGTATTTCGGCTACCGGGGTTTCGAGTTGACAGAGAAATTGTGACATCGGGGAATCGCAAGTCGCGAAATCCCGAACTGAATCAAGACCGTCTATCTGTTGGGACACATGGCGGTGATCAAGAGCCCATCGACATTTCACATGTCAGGATTTTGGGGATCAAGAGGACAAGATGCGGAACATTTCGGCATTCGATTTCGCGAAATCGCGAAATGATTGAGGACCATCCATCATAGGAGGATGAGTGGCGAAAATCCAAGAGTTTGGGAAAAATCCTGATAGGAAAGTCCATCGGCATATCGGGGTTCGACATTTTGCGAATCCTGAAGATAGGAGACCCGCGCATTTCGGGAACGGAATTTCCAAAATCGTGAAAAGGTGGGAAGCCCGGAAAAGAATAGCAGTACGGGATATCGAGATTCGGGAATTTGGAGTTTGTGTTGACATGAGGTTTTTGGCATCGAGAGTCTCGAACTCCCGATACGCAAAATCGCGCTGACCGTTGGATCGAGCGGGTAATCACAACCGTCGATTTCTTTTGGTGACCGAACATCAGAGTTTCGGTAATGTGGGAATCGAGATTTCCGAGGTCGAGGGGATGAGTTGCATGACATTGCAACTCCCGAAATCACGATAAGGAGAAAGGCGAAATAGAGAGAGAAAAGTCCAAGTGTCATAATTTCGGGTTTTGGGGGTCTGAGAGACAAGACGCTCGACCACAAGACTCACAATATCGCGAAGTCCGATTTTCCAAAGTATAAGGGGAAAATTTCTCAAGGTCATTTGTGGGTGCATATTTCCTGAAAGGGAAATAGAAGGGCCAGTTGAGCACTTTGGGGCCAGAAGAGAGAGAAAGATCCTGCGCGGATCCTGATCTGTGGAGCTAGGAGAAGGGGGTCTGCGTCAAGTGTGGTATCAGAGAACATAAAGGTTTCTTTGCTTTCTGTAGCAAGGAAAAGGAAGATTCACCATGTCACCAAGAAGAAGGGACATGCAAACACCCGGTCTACTAGAGGAAAGGTAAATACCAAGAAGAAGGGGTAGGCAGATGCTTGATCCAACCATAGAAAGAGAAATTCATGACTTATGTGCCAGACTTGAGGACATGGAGACAACACATAGGCGTACAAATGGTGCTGGGGATCTTAGTGATTCCGAAAGTGAAAATGAAGCCGAACATGAAGGGGAAGAAGTTACAGCTGAAGATGCAACAAATGAATGCTTAATTAAAGCTGTCGCAAGAATGGGTGCAAGAGCCAAAATGGACATCCCTGTATATGAGGGAAACTTGGATGCTGAAGAGCTTCTAGACTGGATTAGAGCTCTGGACACTTATTTTGACTATGAATATGTCGAGGAAGACAAGAAGGTCAAACATGCTGTCACAAGATTGAAAGGACATGCAACATTGTGGTGGGATGAACTACAAGCTGACATACGCTGCAAAGGCAAGAATAAAATCAAAAGTTGGGATAGGATGATCGCAAAGATGAAAGAGAAATTCATTCCCAGGGATTACCAGATTACTCTGTTTTGAAGAATGCAAAATTTGAGATAGAAGCCGATGACAGTGAAGGAATATACTGAAGAATTCTATAGGCTGAACATTAGGGCAGGTCATCGGGAAAGCGATGATGAAAAGGTTGCCAGGTACATGAATGGCCTGAGATACAACATTCAGGATCAGATGAGCATGATGACCATCTAAACGGTGGAATATGCTTATCAGATGGCTCTAAAAGCTGAAGAGAAGCTGAGTCGAAAACAAGGTCAGAGAGGCCGAGGCAGAAGTCAATCCAGAGGCAAATCAGTTGCCCAGGATAGAAATCATAAACACAAGGAAGAATGGAAGAAACCTCAGAATCAGACTGAGAGAGGTGGAAGTTCGTAGAGAGGGAAACATACTGAACAAAGAGGTCAGTATGCAGATGGAAA
>ML777058.1:41576-72828 GCA_009831015.1 Picea engelmannii | reverse complement strand
TGCTACGAGGCTTTCTTCAAGGGTTGACATCAATGACAACCAACCTTAATCAATAGTATCCCTAACAAGTATTTGAGATATGCCACATTGGAGTTTTTAAACAAGGGTTGGCACATTTTTTAAATTGGAGACTTAGGGAAATGGTGGTGTAATCGACCTGCATTAATTGATTTGGAGTTAGTGGTTGATGTGATGTATGCTATTTTTCTCGTACTGGTTATGGATGAATGTAGATACGACGTGCAGTAAATGCACGTCGCTCTAACTCTCCTCGAGCCCGCCACCCTAGTCATTTTGCATTTTCTCTTGTTGGTTGCTGTTGCTCCATTTTGTTCAGCCATGGAAGAGGTATACAAGCTTGGTTGTTTCTCCTTAGAAAGTTTTACACATGTGTGGATTTCTTGCTGGTCCATCCATGAATGTTTTTCTCTGCTCTTTAATTAAGTCAATAGTTGGCTCTTGAGTTTTCTCTGTGTGTGTGTGTTGTCCCTTGACCAAGTTTTGAGGAACACTTGGTCATAATTGACCGTTTTTGGACTTCGACACCCTATCAAAGATGGAGCACTAGGAAAAGTAGATATCACGAGATCTCGGTCCACTTTTGGGCCTCTTTTAGGGTTTTGGGTTAATGTAATGGGAAAGGGATGTTGGCCCGTGGGTTTACCCACACTTAGGCCCACTTTTGTTATGTATAAATAGAAATATAGGCAATGTAAGAAGTAGTAGATTTGATTTCTTAGTGCAATTGGTGGTGCATCTATGTGATGTTGAATAAGTGCTCTGTGTGAACTGAGTAAGGCTTGCAAGGCTAAATGCAAGTTACCGTGTGATTGATATTGTAACACAAGGAAGAAGGATCTAGTGAGCTGCGTAGATATTCTGTCCTCTGCGAAGAAGGGTTTTGAGTGGATTTCTGCTGTAACCGATTGAAGACACTAATAAAGAAGAAGAGTTGGTGGACGTAGCCCTAGGGTGGGGGTGAACCACGTAAATTTGTGTGTGATGCTTTGTGCTTTGGCTTGATGTGTTTATTTCTTCTTCTGTTGAATGCCTTGATATATTTAGATAGATCTATTAATTCTTCTTGCTTCATAGATGTATGTCAATAATGGGATCTGACATGTATGAGAATTCTTAGTGTTGAACTACTAGATATGATATGATTTTCTATGGTTAAGTGCTGAAACAATGCACATCTGAGTATTCAGCGCGAAGCTCTGTGCCATATGCGAAGTATAATAAGGGTTAAATACCGATGAAAGATCTATGCTAAGTGCCCTATAAGGATAGAATCACAAATCCGTGTCCCAACTAAGTTTGTAGACACTTGATTCTTGCAACCACCCCTGCCTCTACCTCGGGTGAGACTTCATCTACTTCACAGGTGTTGCCGAAAGGGCCGGTAGTTAGGGATTTGTTGGTATGCTCTTGAGAGTTGAACCCTGGGTCTGCCCCTGTGCCAACAAATGGTTCTGTTGCTGGGACTTGAAACTGTGATTGTTGGGAACCGAGGAAGAAGAAACTTTGTGCAAAATAAATCTCTGTCCATAGATCTGTTTCCCTAGCGCGCAATGTTTTACTCGACCTGTGAAGCTTTGTGCCAGCAATAAGGTCAGATCTATGGAAAGGAAGATCAGATCTGAAGAAAAGAAGTGAGATCTGAACGCTTTGTGCTCTAAGAAAAGTAAAAGTGGGAATTTATGAAAGAAAGATGTCAGATCTACAAAAAAGAGGTAAGATCTGTAAGCCCTGTGCTCTAATAAAGGTAAGAATAGTTAAAATTTCTTAGATTTGGAAGCTTTGTGCTCTGTAGAAGTAAGATAAGTGAATTTTTTTTTTCTAGAGCATGGATCTAGGTATGTTTGATAGATTCGGTCCTATCTTACAACCTAGGACATTAATAGAAGAAAGAAAATTTGATACGAGTAGATTTGATAAGCATAATGATAGATATGTTATACCTATGCATAAAAAGGATGTTTGGACTAACAAATGGAAGCATGATCTTAGAAGGAATTTTTTGCAGTCTAACTACCATGATCCTGGTGCGTAGTACAAAAGAAGTTGGGGATCATTTAAGAGAAAGAGAGGATTGACCCTATGTTACGGTTGCAGAAAACCAGGCCATCTAGCTAAGGATTGCCTGGGTGGAAAACCCAGTTGTCTCCGTTGCAAATATTTGGACCATGAAGTATTGGATTTCCCTAGAATGATTGCTAAGATTGAAAGAATGAATCTGCATGAAGAACACCCTAAGATAGCCCCATAAATATCAGAACCCCAGAAATAATTAGAGAAAGTATTAATACAGATGAAAGAAACCCTGAAGGAACATAAAGATGTCCGCCTTCCATAGATCTTCAAAGAAAAAGATTAAATTGAAGGAAGACTAGGGGAATTCGACATTGACTGTATTCTTGATGAAGAAACACAAGTGAACATTATGCCAAAAAGAATTTGGGAAGTTATAGGGAAGCCTTCCATGATTCCTTCACTGGGAGGAATAGGACTATTCAGAGGAAAACTGGTGATGTTATGTGGAAAAATCACTCAGATACCTATGACAGTCAATGGAGCTTCGACAGAAGAAGATTTTGAGATTATCAAATTTATTGAGGACGACACCCCGTTCATTATGTTACTTGGAAAACCTTGGATTGAGAGAGATCAAGCCAGAAAGAAGGAAGAAGAAAAGGTATTACAACAACAGAGACAAGAGCTAAAAGATTTCATGACCAAAAGGATCACATAGTTGATTGAGGAACAGGAGAATAAATCAAAGCTATTTGACACTAGAAGCTCAGATATAAAAGAATTAGGGGACTCATAAAAGATTGGAGTATCTATACCAGATACAGACAAAGTAGTTCTCCTGAGTCTTGGGAAAGAACCTCAGCAATGCGAACTGACTATGCCCAAGGAAAATAATAACCAGATCGAGAAACGAACTACTGAGACGAAGCTCAAGGGGAAGAAGGCTAGAAAGCTAAGTATAAAGAGAGATTAGATCAACAGGCTACAGAGGGTTCCAGAGGGAACCCCTCCGAAAGAAAATTTTCACAATTCGAGCTTCGTCAGGATAACAAAACAATGACATGGGTCACTTCGTCGTGGCAAAGAAATATAGCCGTTGGAAGCCGATATACCTGTTCGAATGCTGGCCCGAATGGATCAGAAAGCATTGATGGCTCATCAACAGACCATTAGAACACACCATAATGGATAGAACCAGAGTTAAGGAAGCCCCATACCCATTGAAAACAATCCGTTACAGATTTACTTACTTAATCCATCACGCCATGCACGGAAGACACTTTTGCTAATCGTGAATTTGAATCTGCAGACTACCTAAATTGTGAACCATGATTACTCCTCCCTTAATCTCTACCTTACTACAATATCTACGTTACTTTGAGAACTCGAGCTATTGATCCTGAGCGTATATGTCCGATGAATTTAGCACATCTGAAGAATCTGTAAGAGAGGTACTCACTAGCCTCAGAGATGAAAGATTCATGTCGGAGCGAGGATTGTCTACAAGTTTACAGGCATCATCGATGAGAGGAGTGCAAGCCTCCTCGTCGACTGCTCGAGAAGGAAAATCCCGAGCCGGCGCAGAAAGAAGAACCAAACACAAGGACGATATTGCCAATGCGAATTTGGTTCCATCCATCCTACCTGCTTACATACCGTCTCTGAGCGGTGCGATCAACAAAGATAGTGTGCCTAGAGACTTTGAGTACACTCTAGTCACGATGTACCTACCGAAAGGAGTATGCACAGTCCATGCAGATCACGACAAGATCACATCCTTGAAGTTTAGTGACTTCAACCTAGGGGATCGTAAAGTTTACAACACACTTGCCCCATACAAGAACCTAACCAGAACCAAGGGAAAGAATTCGAAGATCGTCCCTCAACAACAGACGATGAACCTCGCGCAGTCTACTCTGCTTAGCATTATGAAGATAACACACTTCATCAGACACCAGGAGGTGAATTCTTGTGTGAAGATGCTGTTGGCAAGTTACCATGGAGGATACTTATGGTTGAACCATCACATAATAGTTGATCCAACGCTGATCAACCGGATCACCGGGCTTGGCATGCAGGGCCTTGATCCCCATGATTACTATCCTGGAAAGACCGCAGATTGCGCTCTTTCTCAGAATATCAAAGAAGCCTATGGAGATGTTGAGAAAGGTGCGTGAGGGTACAAGGTAGATTCTATTGAAAGTGGCGCAGTGTGCCTCACCTGTCAACTGATCGTAGGAAAGTTGGTATGCAGGAATTGACCCATGCAAGCATGCAAGTATCCAGCTTTGTAGTTGACCTCACAGGAAAGTGCACAGAGGGACTACAGATGAATTGGGTGAATTACCAGGTGAATCAACTAGAGATTAATTATAGAGAAGCCCAGGATCAGGGGCATGGATTTGATTTTAGCTGGCTCTTGATACTTATAGATTTTGTTGCATGGGAGCTATCAGAAGGTGCAACCTTCCCCGACATTGACCCCTTTGAACCACTGGCTGCGAAGTTCAGTACCCTGTGGTACTCAAAATACATGAATAAGCAGTGGCAATCCAATGCCATATTTCATACCTACTACACCATTTGAAGCTCGCCATCTAGTCCGAGCCTCGTATGACCCCGAATACTTTACAAAGGTTTCGACCTTTGATAAAGTTCAGTGCAGACTGCCATTTTATATATCTGACAGCATACGCTGATGAGAACAAGGAACAACTTCAATATTATTACAAGATGACAGAAGAAGACCTGGAGGAAATCACCAAGGAATGGTCGACATACCTTCTTATTCTAGCAGACCTCGTAGAAGTGTCCGACATTGACAGCCCAGAAGCTGTGCAGAATACATGTGGACCCAGTAAGACAAAGAAAACAAAGAAGACAAAGAAGGATGAGGATATCCAGGATGTAGACAATAGATTTGTAAGAACCACATCTGTTACACCAGAGCAAGGAGGTAATGGTGAAGACTTAGCGGAAGTCGAACAAAGGCCAGGAGACAAAGTAGACATCATAAATAAAAGGAAGGGTTCACCTCTAGAACCTTCCTCCCGAAAGAAATCAAAAGCACCTGTGACTAAGATGAAGACCACACTCACTCCAGATGACTTCAGTTTTCTCATCGCATCTATGAATGAATCCATAGAAGAGATAATAGAAAAACAGGAAGCTAAGCAAGAGACAATGTACAACAAAATCGAGATCGAACTCCAAGGAGTACAACAAGCTCTCCAGTCTAGCCACACAGTCTCCTCTATGCCCCTGCCAAAAGGAACAACAGAAGAAGGAAATGAACCAGTTCAACTCCACAATATTGCTAACACAGTCGAAGTATGCCTTTTGAAGGCATAGGAAGAAACAACGTAGGCCACCTGGGCCTTAAAGAAATCATAGGAGGAAATCCTCAAGCAACGTCGAGCTGCACAACAAGAGAGGGACACTCTCCAAGCAAAATTTGAAGAAGACATAGAAAATATTAAAAAAGAGAAAGATAATCTACTCGCGAAGAAGATTGGGATTGAAGAAGCAGTGAATAAAGTATGTCTCTCTGTGACCGGATTATAACAGAAGGCAGAGGACCCCATTGAATGCCAAGTGATGATGCTTGCTGAAGTTATTCAACAACTTCAACAAAAAGTCATGGAATTAGAGCTTCGGACCATACCACAGACCCCACAAGAAGTGCACGACCAATGAGAAATAACTTCCCAGAGCACTGTAGAAAGGATTAAAGCACTCTCTAAGGAATGCAAACAGTTAAGTAGTAGAAGTGCGCAGATCTATGAGAACCTAACTGGGAACCTAGAATTGCATAAATTGGAGTCACAACTCCAAGAGGCGAAGTATGACACTGAAAAGATACAGGTGCAACTGAAGGCCCTGTCACCCGTAGAGAGAATAAAGAGGTTTCCAGAGAAATGCACAACCCAACAACAGATTCACACACTTCAAAGTAAAGTAATGGAAGTCTCTCAACGAATTCAACCAGTGTAAGAAAAGGCATGCCAACTGTTCACTGAAGTTGAAATCCAAGGCGTAGAACTAGAACAACTTGTGAATAAAGTAGAACAACGCCTATAAGGGCCGGTGAATGAGGCACTCATCCAAGAGTTCTCTGAGCAAGAGGCAGTAGCAATGCGATAGGTCAAAGCAGCTCAAGCCAATCTCGAGGAATTCGAAGCAGAATTGGTCAGACCTGAGTGATTCGGGATGAGTCACAGGTGAGTGTTGGGGGCCTGTTGGCCCTTGACCAAGTTTTGAGGAACACTTGGTCATAATTGACCATTTTTGGACTTCGACACTATGTCAAAGATGGAGCGCCAGGAAAAGTAGATATCATGGGATATTGGTCCACTTTTGGGCCTCTTTTAGGGTTTTGGGTTAATGAAATGGGAAAGGGATGTCATCCCGTGGGTTTACCCATGCTTAGGCCCACTTTTGTAACGTACAAATAGAAATATAGGCAATGTAAGAAGTAGTAGATGTGATTGCTTAATGCAATTGGTGGTTCATATATGTGATGTTGAATAAGTGCTCTGTGTGAACTGAGTAAGGCTTGCAAGGCTAAGTGCAAGTTACTGTGTGATTAATATTGTAACACAAGGAAGAAGGATCTAGCAAGCTGCACAGATATTTTGTCCTCTGGGAAGAAGGGTTTTGAGTGGCTTTTTGCTGTAACCGATTGAAGACACTAATAAAGAAGAAGAGTTGGTGGACGTAGCCCCAAGGTGGGGGTGAACCACGTAAATCTGTGTGTGATGATTTGTTCTTTGACTTGATGTGTTTATTTCTTCTTCTACTGAGTGCCTTGATATATTTAGATAGATCTATTAATGCTTTGTGCTTCCTAGATGTATGTCAATAGTGGGATCTGACATGTATGATAATTCTTAGTGCTAAACTACTAGATATGATATGATTTTCTATGGTTAAGTGCTGAAAAAATGCACATCTAAGTATTCACCGCGAAGCTCTGTGCCCTCTGTGAAGTATAATAAGGGTTAAATACTGATGAAAGATCTATGCTAAGTGCCCTATAAGGATAGAATCACATATCTGTGTCCCAACTAAGGTTGGAGACACCTGAGTCTTTCAACCACCCCTACCTCTACCTCGGGTGAGATTTCATCTGCTTCGCAGGTGTTGCCTAAAGGGCCAGTCGTTAGGGCTTTGTTGGTACACTCTTGAGCGTTGAACTCTAGGTCTTCCCTTGTGCCAACATTGTGCATTTCCAAAGTTATAATATATGGAGTTTTGTCTGTGTATGGATTGGTGTTTAAGTGTTGGTCTCGGTGGTGTTGTATTTGAAAATATGTGTGGATGTTATTATTATATATAGTATTCATGCTTTACTTGTGGGAAAGAATACATTTAAGGACTCTCAGGCCTGCCTTGCCTCTAGTTTCTTGTTTTGGGTTTCTTCCCTAAGCGTACCACTGCTCCTTACCTGTGGGTTATATGAACACTCTGCCTATCATTTACGTTATTAGTCTTCATTCCCATTGGGCCCACGTCCTTGCAACAACTCTGTGAATGTAAATGTGAAGTTTTGTAGAAGCATTAAGCTTCTCGTGCTCCTTTTGGCTAAACCCTCAATTTGGTCAGATCGTCCCCCTCACCGCATTACTCTTCACTGTTATGTATTGAATCCTATGTATTGGAAATTATTGTGGAAGTGGACAACCCATAATTTAATAAAGGAACTATTCGTACTTATTTTTAGTCAAGGGTTTAGTTGTTTATTTTGTGAAAAAATGGAAGGAATGTTAAGCCCACTCATGTGTCTGGTAATACAGTCTATCCTGTGGAGATATTGGGTCAATGACGACATTGAAAAATCATTTTTTAAGGGATATGACCTACTGTGTGTTCGATTTTTTATGAAATGAATACCTCTGTGGATGAATTATCTATGCGCTGAATGCGTTTTGTGAACCAGAATGAAAGGAATTTTAGGAGCGTTGTTATTTGAAGTTTTAATTTTAAATTATGTTACAAAAATGTATCCCTTTCGGGGCCACTTCATGGTTTTGATATTATGGTAGCTATGGTAGGTATTAAAACTCCATGTGTAACCCTGACAATAATAGAATATTTCGAGAAGCAAGAAGAAACCCTAAAGCATTGGACATAACCCTAGAATACAACTCGACTAAAGAAAATAATTAATATTGTGTTTTTAGCCTCTAGAAAGAGAAGTCGACCCAAACAATCAAGGAAGAGCAGTATAAATAAAGGATTCTAGAGCTCATTTGACACACACAACTTGCAACTGCAAAAATTTAGTGTGCACTGCAGAACTTTAGTAAGTGCGCAAGTCTAGAGAGTAGCTGCAGCTGCAGCTACTGGAACTAGTATTTTCGGTTTTAGGCTTGGAATTTCTCTTGGTTATGGTTTGGAATTTCTGCTTGGAATGGTAGCTCTGGAGCATGGTACGCTACCTTGATTGGATTTTAGACCTAGGGTTTTCTTCCAAAATTATTCTCTCTGTCAAGGTTAAGGTGCTTGGGGGTGGCTTTAGCCTATGGTTGGGTGAAAATATTGCTTATGAAAACGATGCTTCAATCGTCAAAAATATGAATCACTGTATGGAGTTAAAGAAAAGGAATGAAACACACAAAGAAATAGTGGCCGAAAAAAAGGAACCCTCAAAGAAAGTCAAACACGATGAAGCAAGCTTTCGTCTTCTAAGTCAATGTAACAATATTCTTCAAAGTTCTTGTACACACCATGTTTACATAGTTTCTGTACATATCATGCATATCTATTTCTTAGAAGATAACATGTTCAAGTGAAAGAATACCTATGGAAGAATAACAAGATAAGGATTGCTATCACGATGAATACAAGTCAAGAAATACACATGAAAAGATGAAGTATGTTGACAATACTTGGTAACAATTCCCGTGGAAGCTATTATATAAGTAGCAACTGCCAGATAAGTCGAAATCATAATCAAACTTGAAGAGACCCAGAAGAAGTCAAAACAAAAAGAAGTCAACAATCAAGAGGAAATTAGAAAAAAACTTGTGACACTTTGTAGAATGAAATAAGGATGCAAACGAAATCATGGACTCTCTTAGTTGGAGGGAGCAGATTACAAAATTCCAAAAGAAGAGCATGCATTAATGCATGAATAAAGGATTAGGATGAAGCTAATCCTAAATGATATGATCCATTGAGGAATACTAAGTATCTGTCCATGTTCCCATTGTAAGTAGCAACCTTGATAAGCAAGACATGGTCAAAATAAGTTTTCTTCGAAAAGAAGCCTTAAAGTATCCTTGGTTGTCCATCTACATCCATGATCCCATGATGAAATGAAGAAGTTGGAATATTCAAGGCATGGAATATATATGATACTCGATGGAACCAAGAGCTAAAGAGAAACCTGAGGAGGAACATGAAGATTCCAAGAAATAAAGTAAAGCCATAACAACCAGTTATTATACCGAGAATCACAAAAACTACCATCTTGGTTTGAACCCACTAGAAGAAATCGAGCAGAAGAAATGAAAGTTATGATAAAGAAAAATGTATGCAAGAAAATGTAAAAAAGACTTATGAATGGAAGCATTTCAAGATTTAGAAGTTCTTCCAGAAGGAGGGAGAAGATTATGAAAACAACTTATTCCAGTAAACCAAATATACCTCTTGTAGTATCCATGGATTGTAATTTATGTGTAAAAGACTATTCTTCCCAATAAATAAAGTGAGAAAGAAGATTATACCAGAAAGATACCCATGTATACAGATATAATAAGACCTTGTATGGATTCAAACAACTTGATGCAGAGTATTTCATATACAATAGAAGTGTGGTGAAAACTTTCTATGACAGAGCTAGTGTATCAAAATAGTTACTCAGAAGTCTGGGATGATGGATTGATAATCCATGGAAAAATATCTTGATAACAGAAGAAGTGTTACTTGGATATGTTTCAGTTTGAGTCTTTCCATGATATCATGAGCTAGCAGGAAAAATAAGTGATGAATTCGACCATGATATATTGTAATGATTAGAGATATATGAAGCCTTAAGAGAAAACCAGTGTTCCATGCTAGACCGAAGTACATTGATATCAAGCATTATATTCTCTGTGATGACGTCCATAAAAGAGAAGTGGTTCTCCAATATATCTCCATAGATGAGAAGATAATATATATTTTGGTAAATCCTCTGTCCAAGATGAAACATTTGCGTACTTAAGAAACAAGCTAGGACTTGTGGAGACGAATTCCTTATTGAAAAAGGAAGAGATTACTCCTAGGCTGGGAGGGAGCACTAATATGTTATTGATTTATTGACAACCATTTTTTAGTTTGAAAAATGGTCCAGGATGAGAATTTCCTTTCTAGTTCGGAAAGTGGTTTGATATTTTTGATAGACATGCATTTTCTAGAATGGTCCACTTCACCGGGCAATCATTCTTTCGAAGTTCACAGTTGTGAGCAGTTTCGAAGAATGGTCCATTTTGGAGGTTGGTGCAGGATATTCATTTCCATTAGGAAATGGTTTGGATTGTCATTCCCTAGGGAAGAATCATTCTCTCTAGGTTGCACTATGATTAGTTCTAGAGGAATGGACCAGTTAGGTGAATGGTCTAGGTTCAACAATCAAGGATAGGCATTCCCTAGGGAAAACTCATTCTCTCTTGGTTGCACTATGATTAGTGCCGGAGGAATGGCCTAGTTAGGTGAATGGTCCATGCTAAAAAATCGGGGACAACTATTCTTTTGTGCTTGAGAATAATAGTCTATATATCCCATGGATGATGTTTTACTTTCTAAGGGCATATGCTCTTCTAGATCTCACAGATGTGAGTGGAAGAATGGCCCAGATGACATAGTTTATATCATGATATTGTTTTATGCAGGTTGATATCAGATGATATGATTGTTGTGGAGACTGTATGTCTCTGGAAAATATATGTATGCTACTGTGGTGGATGTATTCCACTGGTTGTAACTATGCATCACTAATTAAGTATCTGTGTGCTACTTGGTGTGGTTATGTACCACTGGATAGTAGTTATGTACTAATATGTATAGAAACAATTGTGTTCTATTGAATTGAATTGTTCTGATTGCCATGAAGAGTATCAATAGTGTTGGAAATGATTATCAACTAGATGGATAGTCAGTGTGCTAGTGGACAGACATTCTCCAGGATGAAAATGGTCCAGGACATTTATTCTTCTAGGATGTATGTCTGTATTAGAAGAATAGTTCTTGTATCCCATGCCGTGGATTCAACCATCTATTGGAATAATTATTCTTCTAGGACATATGTTTGGATTAGAAGAATGATTCTTGTATCACTCTATGGAATGAGTGAATTATCCAGCATCATTCCTGATTACTTAGATGGAGTATGAATTCGAGAGATGATACAATTTATGCTATCAGACGATACTGATAATGATGATGTTGATCATGATTTGATCAAGAGATAACCTATGTGGCTATGATGATGCTACCCGTTGAATGGTATGCTTTTTCTCAACACCATTACCTTTAAATACCTCCCTAGCTAGGAGGGAGTGTTGATATTATGGTAGTTGTGGGAGGTATTATTAAACATCCACGTGTAATCCTAACAAATAGAATATTCCGAGAAGTAAGAAGAAACCCTAAATCATTGGAGATAACCCTAGAATACAAGTTGGCTAAAGAAAATAATTAATATTGAGTTTTTGGCCTCCAGAAAGAGAAGTCAGCCCAAAAAGTTAAGGAAGAGTAGTATAAATACAGGATGCCAAAGCTCATTTGGACACACACACAACTTGCAACTGTAGAAATTTAGTAAGTGCACAAGTATGGAGAGTAACTGCAGCTACAACTACTGCAACTAGTATTTTCGGTTTTAGGCTTGAAATTTCTCTTGGTTATGGTTTGGAATTTCTGCTTGGCACACTATCTCTGGAGTGTGGTACGCTACCTTGATTGGATTTTGGACCTAGGGTTTTCTTCCATAATTATTCTCTCTGTTAAGGTTAAGGTGATCGGGGGTGGATTCGACTTATGGTTGGGTGAAAATATTGCTATATTGTCTATGGTTAAACTAGCACACCTATTATTTCTAACAATTTATGGGCACACACTATCTTCAGACAGTCTAACCGCTGGAAGATAGATTGGGAGGATTTTCTCAGTTACAGTTGCAGTCAAAGTTTTTGTTGCAACAACGAAACCCTAACCCTCTTTTTAAGGCCCCGTAAGTGAATATCTTTACCTAATTATTGGATAGCCTAGTGTGCCATAGCCTAGCGCACCTCTTGGTACTCTCAACAAGATAAGAAGTCAAGTTTGAGTTTTTGGTCAAAGTCAAAGGTTGACCAAGTCAAAGTACAAGTCAAAATTTGACCAAGTCAAAGAATTCATGACTTACTCTATGAAGGAAATAAGGATGCAGACGAAAGCGTGGACTCTCTTAGTTGTAGGGAACCTGATTACATAATTTCAAAATAAGAGAGTGCATTCATGAATGAAGCAAGGATTAGGAGGGAGCTAATCCTAAATGATATGATCCATTGAGGATTATGAAGTATCTATCCATGTTCTCATTGAAAGTAGCAGGCATGATAAGCATCACATGTTTTAGAAGAAGTCTTCTTCGAAAAGAAGCCTTAAAGTATCCTTGGTTTTCCATCTACATCCATGAAACCATGATGAAATGAAGAAATTGGAATCTTCAGGGTATGGAATCTATAGAAGACTCCATGGACCCAAGAGCCAAAGAGAAACAGGAGGAGGAACATGAATATTCCAAGAAAGAAATAAAATCCAGAACAATCAGTTAATATATCGAGAATCACAGAGACTACCAGCTTGGTTTGAACCCACCAGAAGCAATTGAGCAGAATAAATGAAAGTTATGATAAAGAAAAATGTATGTAATAAAATGTGAAAAAGACTTATGAATGGAAGCATTGAAAGATTCATAGGTTCTTCCATAAGGAGGGAGAAGACTATGTCAACAAATTGTTCCAGTAAACCAGATATACCTCTTATAGTATCCATGGACTGGAATTTATGTGTAAAAGACTATTCTTCCAAATAAATTAAGTGAGAAAGAATATTATACCAGAAAGAGACCCATGTATGAAAATATAGGAAGACCTTGTATGGATTCGAACAAGTTGATGCATAATATTTCATATACAATAGGAGCGTGGTGGAAACTTTCTATGACTGAGATAGTGTATCAGAATAATTAATCAGAAGTATGGGATGATGGATTGCTAATCCATGGAAAATTATCTCGATGACAGAAGAAGTGCTACTTGAATATGTTTCAGTTTGAGTCTTTCCATGATATCATGAGATAGCAGGAAACATAAGTGCTGAATCCAACCATGATATATTCTAATGATCAGAGCTATATGAATCCCTCAAAGAAAATCAATGTTCCATGACAGAACGAAGTACATTGAGATCAAGAATTGTATTCTTCATGATGAAGTCCAGAAAAGATAAGTGGTTCTCCAATATATCTCCACATATGAGAAGATAATAGATATTTTGGTAAAGCCTCTGTCCAAGATGAAATGTTTGCGTACTTAAGAAACAAGTTTGGACTCGTGGAGACAAATTCCTTATTGAAAAAGGAAGAGATTACTCCGAGGTTGGGAGGGAGAACTGATATGTTATTGATTTATGGACAATCAATTTTCAGTTTGAAAAATGGTCCAGGATGAGCAATTCCTTTCCAGTTCGGAAAGTGGTTTGAGATTTCTGACGGACATGCATTTTCCAATTCAGAAAATGGTCTAGATTGGACAGTCATTTTCGTAATGAAAATGGTCCAATAGATTGTTGATTTACCATATACATCGATTCCCCTTGTGGCCAATGTGGGGGAACGGTCTAGGGAAATCATTCTTCTTGGCAGTGATTCTGAGAAGTGGTCAAGTAGAATGGTCCGCCTCGCTAAGAAATCATTCTTTTGAAGTTCACAGTTGTGAGCAATTTCGAAGAATGGTCTATTTTGGAGGTTGGTGCAGGACAATCATTTCTATTCAGAAATGGTCTAGATAGTCATTCCCTAGAGTAGACTCATTATCTATAGGTTGCACTATGATTAGTGCCGGAGGAATGTCCTAGTTAGGTGAATGGTCCAGGTTCAACAATCAAGGACATACATTCCCTAGGGAAGACTCATTCTCTCCAGGTTGCACTATGATTTGTGTTGGAGGAATGGTCCAGTTAGGTGAATGGTCCAGGTTCAGAAATCAAGGACAATTATTCTTATATTCTTGAGAAGAATGGTCTAGATAACCCATGGCTGATGTTTTACTTTCTGATAGTATATGCTCTTCCAAATCTCACAGATTTGAGTGAAAGAATGGCCTAGATGACTCAGTTTATATCATGATATTGTTTTATGTAGGTTAAAATAAGATGATATGATTGTTGTGGAGAGTGTATGTCTCTAGAAAGTATATGTATGCTACTGTGGTGGATGTGTTCCACTAGTTGTTGTTATGAGGAAAATCTCTCTATGGCTAGGGTGAACCACAATAGACGAAGATGACTGCAAAAATGAACTCTATCCCAACAACATGCTATATAAGCCAATGTGCGAGGAAGATAAGAAAGAGGTCTACCTCGTCCAGATGTTCAATGAAGTCCACCATTGAGAACTTTGACCCAAATTTTATGTACCTGCAACAAGTTCTCAACAAACAAGAAAGTAAAGTATATGGTTGCAATATAAAAGGTTAGCATATTAGATAGCATAATCCATCAATATACATAACAAATACACCCATGGATAATAACTCATATATTTACAAGATATCAATTGGACGGGAAAGGAGTATTTCTATTAATAAATGATCAACGGAAGTGAAAATATTATAGACTTTCATGTCGACACGGTTCCGAACCGAGAAACTAAGTTCCTTCCAGCTGGGCCTCCACCACTTCAATCCTCCACCAAAGGAAATCTCATAGAAGGGAGACAATGAGGTTCTCCATCAATAAGGGAAGAACTTGGGGGATAACACTATGTTCATACTTAAAGGACAAAGGGATGTAGACTCAATATGAAGTAAATAATTTCTCCAGAGTAACTTTGCTCTTAAAGTTGAATTCTTTCTCCTTTTACATAGCTCAGAATTGGCCAATTTATAGCCTTCAAAATGGAACTGAAGGGCCAAGTCAAAACGTTTCCAATATATGGAAGGCCAAGGATCAGAGATCTCCTTTCATGACATGGAAACCCGACATTTAATTTTAATTTTCTAGCACAAATCCCAATGTACGTGGGATTTAGTGGAGCAACCTATGTATATGCTTGCTGTATAGTGTGCAAGATGCATACAAGTGGAAAAAATTGTATTTTTGCCTCTGGATTTTATCAACAGGGAAGAGAAGTCTGCATAGGGAAATTAAATAAGGCCCTCTCTGCAATATTGCATAGGGTGAGGCAAATATTTCTCTAACATATGCATCTTAATGTGTGAGGTTAGAGGAGTATCTGCGATGGCTGAAATACATTATAAACAACCTAGAAGTGGAGTGGTAGGGAACCAACTGGATGAAATCAGTTGCTCATTACATTCTGCACTAAATTTGCATACATGTATGCCAAAAATTACACTACAGATCCATGTGTAAATATACCAAACAAGTGTCTGGCCATGAATAGGAAAATACAGATGCGGTTACATGCCAATAGCTATCATAGTCACAAACAAGGCCCAGTAGAACCAGTCTCAAAACCAATCTGAAGATATCTGTATACCATGGAGTACAATATGATCTCCCATGATCACTGAAGTCATATAGGCACTGGTCCAATGAAAAGGAAGCAACAAATTAGGAAAATTGTGGCCACATAGTGATGTCTTCAAGTCTTCTACACAATCCGCCAAAGGTGAAAGTCTACATCATGTGAATAAAGGAGTTGAGGTCGAACACAATGAGATGTCATTTGATTACCGATCATTGATGTATACCATTAACAAACACGAGACAACCTACCGATAATGAAAGTAGGTATCAAGGCACTGAGTACATTCTTACAAGTGTGAATAAAGGAGTCAGTGTCGAACACATGAAGAATCCATCGATCAGGAGACATTAATTTATTACCAACTGTCGATGGCGAGAGAGCCTGCCACTGATGACTTCAATCCTCAAGGTACTCATAAGACTCTAGATCCTGTTTCCAGAATAAATGAGCTGAGTCGATGGAAAGAGACCCACTGAAAGGAGAGCATTAAGACATCTCTCATCAGTCATCACAAGGTACAAAGAAGGAGCTTCATGATTTGGTGGAAATCAAATGAAGGACATGTTCACAAACCAACGACCCTATGCATCTTTCGCGTATGCCAAGTGCAAGTGGTACATGAAAAAGACCCTATGAATAACAATGAATGATGAAAACTGCCGACAAAGGTGAGGAAACCACCAATAATGATAATGGAATCCAAGACATTGCACAAATCCCAATGTGTGAATAGATGTCTTGCCATCGAACACAAGGGAAACCACCCAGTCAACGACCAATGATGAAATGTCGACTATTGGGATTCAAGGTTACCTACCAATGATGAAAGTAGGGCCAGAGTGCATGATAGAAATACAATATCATGTGATTTTGAGACAAACTGAGGGTATGGCCGACATGCAAAGTCAAGAGTTCTGAGGGGTGGCTGACACAGGTTGATAGAGTTCATTTGAAAAAGAGCATGAGACATATGGAGGACTCCGACAACATAGACCCAATGATGAAACCATGAGATGCAGAAGGCATCAATGAAATTCTCTATAGGGACTAGAAGAGTAACCCATCGGTAGAGAAGACTCTGTAATGAGCTCATCTTCCTAAGTCCATGCTAATCCAAAAATTATGATGATGAATGGACTCAATAACTTTGTGCTCTATTCAAAGGTGACATGACCACTACCGATACAAGATAATACTCCCTTCCTGCTCGTATTTTTTTGTTTTTTCATAGACAAATGAATGCTATGATACATATGAGGAAACGAGTGTCGCAAGTAAGCAAAACTAGTTCCAGCAGTGGAACATACCTATGCTCAATGAAAGGAAGTGCATGCGGGAGATGGACACTTGGGGGAATGTTCCCTCCTAGGTATGGGCTTTCAAATTGTGAAGGATATAAACATGGCTCTTCTTGGTTGAGGATGAAAAACTGCAGAGGCAAACTGTTTATAACGCAAAGGAAGAACCAACTATAGGCTCAATACTGCAAGCAAGGGCATGAGATGCAATCACAGCTGAACGCTAAAAAATGTCCTTTTTTATGTCTTGTAGTCTACTGGGTGTGAAAAAGGGATAAAATTGTGCCAAATAGACATCTTTTCAAAACCAATTTACGAGTGTGAAAAAGACAAGTTCACTCGACAATCTTTTCACTTTTTGATAACGAGTCGGAAAAGAGCTTAACTAAGACTCACAACCTTTCAAGTCCAATTTAATGAGTGTGAAAGGGACAAATCACTCAACAATATTTTCACTTTTTAGGCGAGTCGGAAAATAGATTAACTCAGACTTGTTTGGGATATTCTAGGTGACAAGTCACGGGGGAAGCCAAGGCTCCCATGCTGGACTTCTGTGGAAAGTCAATATCTTACGAATGGCTGACATAATCTTTGGAAAACCCAAAGCTTTCCAAGTCGAGGAGGATAAATCACTAATGTAGTATATAGTCTTTGTGATAGATAAGATAATGTCTCTTACTGGAAAAGACATAGGTGGGGGAATGGGATACCCTATAAGGCCATCCCAATCAAAAGGATCTTTCTTGGGACTTGGAGGGAGAGCACTCAGGGAGAGAATACATATCTCTCGTTCACAAGGTGTGGGATCAAGAATGATGATGACATGGTTGAAAGATGCATTAGTCCCCATAAGGTGAGTAGGATCAACCAGAGATTGCACTGGCACGACCACCTCTTCAATTCTAATTTGAAGAGGATGCATGACAACAGGGATAGGGGACACATCACCCTCGACAACAGGGGTGAGGTCAGGAGAATATTGCAGTGGTGTTACCTCCATTTCAATCAAAGGAGGAACAAGGTGTGGGGAAACCAAAGATGCCTCAGAATATGAAGGGCCCTTGGGTGAGCCCCAGGCTTCTGGTATCTCAACAGTGGCTGGACACAAATGAGTAAGGTGATCTACTTCACAAGTATTGCAATGAAATTTAGGCTTACGTCTGAGGCATCGAGGTTTCAAAATTCCCCTAGCATCATTCACAACGGCTGGAAACATGCTTTCAATGAGACATGCAGATGCGAGAGAATCATCTCCTACATGATGTATAAAGGTCATAGATGTGACATTGATAGGACTCATGGTGACTGAAGTGGTGCCCCCAGCATGGCTAGCAACGACTGGGTGCGGGTTGTCAACATAACTTGGAGAATTTGTTGACCCATCTCCAACATGACTAGCAGAGGTTGGTGAAGGACCTCCAGTATGACTTACATAGACTGGACTAGCGGTGGGCTATGGCATTTAATACCAAGGTCCAGGGAAAGATTGAATATGAAACATTGCAGGCCAGGAAGGATCCTGGTTTACTCCCTATCCGGAAAGGTAGTATCCTCCGTTTAACTGATTCAAAGATGTGTGTATGGGCATCATGAATGAAGTATGCAAAGAGACAAGAGTATGGTAAGGGCTATTCGGGTGAGGATATATGTTTCCCCCTTGTGAAGGGGTTCCATAAAGAGGGTAGCCTGAACTGTAAAATTGGTTCTCCCCGTAAGAAACACCCGAGGATACATGAGTACTCGTCATGAGGAAAGTGTTCGAAGGAACCAACATTGAGGATGAAGGATACATGGATGGGGTGTAGTAAGTAGAGTAAGAACCCATCTAAGTATTGGATTCTAGAGGAGAATAGTTAGGTCTGGATCCGTAAGAGGGGAGGTTCCAACCTTCTGTCGTGAAAGATGGTTGAGGGACATGACTCATATCAAACAAACATGTAGGCATTTGGGCCATGGTACCTATTAGTCTCTAATTTTTTCTTTTGATTTTGTGAGAAACCTTAATCCCAAACCCTTCCTACCTGCACTTCATTATCTGCTTCCAGTTGATTTTAATCATTGTTTTTAGCTTGTTATGGTTTTCATTTTAGTTTTTTGAATAATTTATTTAAGTTTGGAGTTGTAAGACATGGTTTTAAATGATGTGTCACTTTATATGCCTGTTTGAACTTTACAAATTCAAATTATGCTAATTCATTAATAGCGGTACGGGAATAGCCTTATTCCCGTAGCGCAAAGATAATCATGCCTTGATATGCGCCCGTCACCCAGATTTTGTTATGATGACACAGATCGTGGTTTAAGAGTTCGCATGTGTCCCACAATAGCTTTGGAATCATTTTGTGATCCAAACCGTTACATGATCGGATTGCTCTGTACCCACAAAGGACTCATTTCAAATCGTCTAAATCTCAACGATCATTATATTGAACCTGTCATTCTATGTCCGATTTTGCTGAATTTTAGGCACAGGTATTTTCTCAGAAGAACAATTATATATTAACAGATTGCAGGTGGAAAATTCGGAATCCGAATCATGCTAGTTATATCATTGTGTTTTGATGGCGCCTAAGAGGAGCAAACATGTAGTCACATTAGAACCCGAGGGTGCTGAACTCCTCGAAGCTTATCCTCAGATGGATCAAAGGTTCAGAGATGCCAGGTGATTTGAATTCCTTACCACTTTTCAAGGTTACAATGAGCAGGTCTCCATGGATTTTGCACTGAACTTTGATGGTCACGAGGTGGAGATCGGGAAGATGATGATGCTGGTGACAAAACAAACAATTGCTAAAGCTTGCAGATTGGTGGTTGGAGGAGAAAGATGGTGGAAGAAAGAGCAYGTGGTTACARAGTTTGTCAATCAATTCCTGCTTCCAGATAAGMAAAATCTGAATTGGAGAAGGGGAGTTCCTCGCATCTAGATTAGACYTGAATGACACACTACTCTGATCGTTATCCACAGGTATATCACCTGCGAAGGTATATTTTCACTAGTCTATATCTACCACATTAGGATATTAATGCATCTAAATGGAGATTATCCCTTAAATATGCCTTACTTTCTACTCAAAAKCTTGACGAAGATGTMAAAGAGAGTGCAATCACTCTCCACCAATTGAAAGAGCAACTTGTTTCATCAAGTATTAATTAAGACTTTAGTTATGTMTTATTTGAGAGAATTATAAAAGCCTTGGAGCTGGCTCATGCAATCTTTAAATCCTAACGCACAGTCCAACAAACAAAAGAAAGGCAAAGGAAAAAACACTATTACATAGAAACAAAATATTTCAATTGATAAAACCCCTACTAAAGAAGAAAATATTGATATCCGGGTGACGAGGAATAGCAGAGGTAAATGACCTAAGTTGGATCCAGAAATTGAAATGTTTTCTGAGGAATATGTTAAAGGAGAAGAAGATTCAGATGAAGATTTTAATACTCAAACTACAGTCAAGCATGAATCACCATCAACCAGTAAAAGGGGTGCTGTAGTCAAAAGGACAAAGGATAAAGGTGTGTCTGCATCTCAAAAACCTAGAAGGAATTCTACTAGGATTACCAACAAGTATAGATTGAATTCAAAATCCAAGTATAATCCATCAATCAAAGAAGAAAACGTCATAGTTATAGAAGATCACTCTGAATATGCTAAAGCAGGTACCAGGAAAAAGGCAAAAAGAACTCCATTGCTTAAGAAATCAGTAAACAAAGGTAAACAAATGTTTTCATCATCTACAGGACCTGTAACGAGAACTACAACCAGATTGGCAAAAGCTAAAGAAATTTCTAAAGGTATCAGTGAGATTCCTGAGAATAAAAAGGATTACCTTGTAGACTCAGATGACATATCAGATGTGCCTGAAGTCATGGACTCAACAAGTTCTGATGAAGAGCATAGCTTAGGATTAGTTTCTAAATACCAAGTTAAAGTGAAAGAACCCAAAGTTGCCTTAAATCTGATTGGGCCTGCACCTTTTGAAGAATGCTCAGAATTCATGGTTAAAATTAGAACTGATAAAGAAAGGATCAAGGAATTCCAGAAAACAGTGAGACAGTTGAAAAAAGAAAAGGCACAAATAGAAAAATGGAATGCTCGTCAGCAAAAAATGATTCAAGGTTTAAAAAAGAAGAAAAAAGAGCAAAGGGCATTGCTCAAAGAACTTAGATAAATAAACTTCAGACTCTATTGACACAATGTCGTGCTTACCACAAAGCTCAAACAAAAAAATGCTAAAGCTACTGCTGTGATTATATCCTAGAGGTTTCATGAAGATTGCTACAATCATAATTTTAATGTTTTCCAGGAAATATGGCAGTGTCTACTCATTTTTGGCCTGTGAAATGCAAAGACCTAGAACTGTATGACTATATCAAACTAATCCATGTTTTGTAGAATCAAATGTAATGCTAGCAAGATCATACAATATCAAGTTGTTGAGCAATGATCTATTTTTGGATTGTAAAAGATATTTTTGAGTTAACTTCCCTAGTAGATAGATACTATTCGGATCTAGTCATTAAAGGTACACTAGATGATAGGATCTGGGGGTTTTTATGGATAGTTTAAATAGGCAAAGGAAAGACTGTGTTCAGGTCGAAAAATTGGAGATCCAGAGGACCTTTTTGTGAAACTCCTTGTAAAGGCATTTATGTTCTATTTGACACTTAATAGCAAAGGCATATGGATGGTTAGACATTCTTTTCTACTCTGTTTTTCTTTCTTCATTCTTGAATTCATTATTTAGACTGCAATGCATTTGTTTCTTGATTGTTAATTAATACAATAAAAAATTTGCTGTGGGAATTAATTTCAAGTTTTGATTTCAAGCTGATGTTCTTGTTTCTTTTGATATTCTAAGGCAAGAATTTATGTGAAGTTAACAAATTGAAGGCTTTATATTCTCTTTTTCTTATTGGTTTAATCCATCTATGTGTCTACATTTTATTCATTCAATGGGATATGCTATGTTATGATCTTGATTTTCATGTTATGTTATAACCTTGAGCCAGTTTTCAACCACCTTATTCAAAAAACCAAATTATAAAAACTTTATAAACACTTTGCAATAAACCAATGATGCCCTATCTTTCCCTCTCACAGTCAAGTGCAACTTTATGGACTAACATTTTTGGCGCTGTTGCCGGGGATGAAGAAACAAAGATATCTTCCCTGGGGAAATGACAAGTTTAGATTCAGATCTTGATGTTGAACAAGATTTTGGACATTATTTAAGACTGTGATTATTCACCTGGCGAATCCTCTGTGGTAATTCTGGCTTCTAAAAGAGGAGGTAAAGGACCTAAAACTCTTCTAAATTCTTCATCATCTACTAAGAGACTAATAACCAGGAAAAATCCATATCCTGATCCTGTTGCAGCAGTCCCAGATCCTGAAAAGTTACTAAGAAAACCTAAAGTTCTTTCTGGACAATATTCACTCTTAAAGGGAAAATTGTCTTCAGAAAGTTCTCAAGTACAATCCTCTGAAATCACCAAAACCCAAGTAGATGAAGAGGTGAATCTTGAAAGTGAAATTAAACCTATTATTGAGCCTTCTACAGTTACATTCCCTTCAACTATTTCAGAATTAAATCTAGAACAGTGGAAGTTACTTACTGAACTCATTAAACAAGAATATTCAGACATCTTGAGTGTGAATGAAACTTCAAGAGGTCACAACATAGATATTAAGAGTGAACCAGAGACACCTTCGTCATCTCTTGAATCTCTCTCATCTGAGGATTTTAAATCACATTATTTTTCTTTTGAGAATCCTCTGTTTCTTAGCCCATTATCTGATCATAGTCCAGAAGAGAAATCCTTATCTGCTAAATATCAAGACTAAGTGACAGTACATATAATCTGTAATACACAAGGGACATTTTCACCTTCAACATCACCAATATTTCTTACTCCCAAAGCACCAAAAATAGCTAATATGGCTGTAGACAGAATGGATGAAATAGTTGCAGCAAGGTATGCCCCTTTGGTTCTTCCACAAGTCATGTTTGCCTTTCCACCAAATGATTATATGAGATACTTGCCCAGATTCAATGGAGATGGAGCAGTTACTGCTGAAGATCATTTGAGTTCATTTTATAGTTTTGTAGGTAATTTCAATGTAGAGCATGTTGATGTGTGGATGAGATTATTCGTACAGAGTCTAAATGGGGAAGCAAGAAAGTGGTTCAGGAGTTTGCCTCCTAATTCAATTGCTGCTATCGTAGCCTTAGATGATGCCTTTCTTAAACACTAGGAAGACAAGAAAGACTTTCTATACTACATTACTGAATTTGGTGCTTTAAGGAGGAAACAAGGTGAATCAATACCTGATTTTACCAAAAGGTTTAACCAGATGTATGGTAAAATTCCAGAGGAGATTAAACCTTCAGAGACATCAACTAAAATCACTTTTGCCAATGCATTCAATGCCAAATTTTCCTTGTTGATTAGGGAAAGAAGAGCTACTACCCTTAGCTTGATGTAAGATGTTGCTATCGAGGTAGAATCAAACATATTAGCAGTAAACAGATTGAAGTCTAGAAGTGATAGAGACAAGAAAAAACAAAAGGAAGAGTTGCCTTCATCTTCTAATTCAACATCTGATTCTAAAATGGATTAAATGGATAAGATGATGAAAACTATGACATCTGAAATGGAAAGGTTGAATATGGAACAAAAACATCCCAGTAGACCTGCACAGGAGATTGGTTACAGAAATCCAAATCACTTCAGGAGGCCAAACAATGTACCTCAAATCTTACCAAGAGAAAGAAAAAACCAAGATGACCAAAAGGTTTTTCCTCCTTTTCAGAATAATGCAGTAGATGAGGAGGAGGATGAATATGATACAAAATAAGACCCTGCAGTTCATTTGAATGATTCTGAATCATCTCCTCTACATGTGACACAACAGGATTATGAAGACACTTTGATTGCAAACCAGTTTGAGGAAGGCGATGAAGATGAGATCGTCCAACAGGAACCTAAAAGGAAAAAATACAATCTCAGATCTGGTTCGAATGCACCTAAAGTAGATACACCTGTTTCCACAAAGAAGGCTAGTACTCCAGTTAAAACAAGAATTATCAAAGGAAGTCCCAAGATTTAAGCTGATCAACCATTGAAACAACCCACCAAGGATAGTACTGTTGACATAAAGGAACCAGGCAAAAATGTTTCTGCTTTTAGTTTAGAACACGAAATCAACAAAATCAAGATTTTAGTGCCATTATTAGAACTCATGAAAACATAACCCTTCAGAAAGACTGTCCTCAAGGCTCTACATGCTCCAACTCATGTCACCTTTTCAAATACAGTCAATCTAGAGGATGAAAACCCTACTATAACTATTGGACCTCACATTGAAGACAAAATTGATACCTCTCCACCATTCCACATTTCATTAAATGTCCATGACAATATATTGCACAACTTCTTAATGGATTCTGGTGCCTCGCATAATGTCATGCCTAAGGTGATGATGGAAGAATTAGGGTTGGACATTACTAGACCATATCATGATCTATATTCTTTTGAATCCAAGAAAGTCATATGCCTTGGAGTTATGAAATATGTGGTTGTTACTCTTTCCCAATTACCTATGAAAAGTGTGGTATTAGATGTTATTGTGGCTGACATACCACCAAAATTTGGAATTCTTCTTTCAAGATCTTGGGCCAAGAAGGTAGGTGGTACTCTACAGATGGACCTTAGCTATGCAACCATACCTGTTTTTGGTGGGGAACAACGAAGATTATACATAGAAGTTAGATTGTCTTATTTGGTAAGTGATCACAATAATCCCACTAATCATCCTATATATGTTGTAGAAGATGATCTTGGTTCTTCTATTTTTCATATGAGTTATGAGATGCAGAAGTATCAGTCAGAAAGACAACTGCAGTTGGAGACAGTAAAGACAATTTTGTTTGGAAAATGTATTTTGACGGAGCATGTTCTAAAAAGGGTTCTGGAGTTGGCATTGTCTTCATTTCTCCTACCAAGGAGGTTATTCCTATGTCATATAAACTTGAATTTGACACCACTAACAACATCAGTGAGTATGAAGCCTTGCTGTTAGGTTTGAAAGCTGCTAGAGATATGGGTATAGATAAGCTGTCTGTTTTTGGAGACTCAGAACTTATTATTCACGAGATCAAGAATATATATCAAACCAAACAACAAAGGTTAAAACAATATAGAAATGAGGTGTGGGATTATGTGGATAATTTATTTTTGGCATTCAATATTACTTTTGTGCACATAAATTTAAATCAACAGGCTGACTCTTTGGCACTTGCAGCTAGAAACTTTAAAACTCCGATGTTTCCTAATCTGAAGTTCGAAGTTGAAGTCATACATAGACCCTCAATACCGGATACTATAAAACATTGGTAGGTTTTTAAAGACGATGAGGAAATTCAAAGATTTTTGAAAACTATTGAAGAGTTTTATAACATTTCAATAGATCAAGATGACGAAAATGGTGAAGCATAAATACATGTTGTAGAAGTCCTTCAAGATACTATTGTTGGCCACAAAATCATTGAACTGAAGACAAACCATCTTCCCAAAGGTTTGGTTCCACTAGAGAGGTTGTTCGATCACAATGATGTTTCCAGGAAGGCTATTACCCAAATAGAAGAAACAAATGTAGTGGACTATGAAATTAGTCCAGATGCAAACCCCAAGTTGGTCAAAATATCTAGAAAACTGTCACAAAAACAGAAAGAAGCTTATGTTGAATTGATGAAACAATATTCAAATATATTTTCCTGGTGTTATGAAGATCTGAAAGTGTTTGATACATATATTATTCAACACAAAATTCCTCTGAAACCTGGATCAAAACCCATTAAGCAAAAGTTCAGGCAATTTAATCCTTTACTGTTACCTATAATAGAAAAGGAGCTGAAAAGGTTGCTGGAAGAAAAAATCATAGTTCCATTGAGATACTCAGAATGGGTACCCAACCTTGTGCATGTCATGAAGAAAAATGGAGAGATAAGGCTCTGTGTGGACTTCAGGAATCTAAACAGGTGCTCTTTGAAGACAATTATCCATTACCAAAAATGGATTATATCTTACAAAGAGTTGTCGGCGCAAAGAGGATATCTATGCTTGATGGATACTCAGGGTACAATCAAATATCAGTAATGGAAGAGGACAAAAAGAAAACAACTTTTACCACTCCTTGGGGCACTTTAATGTATGAAAAGATGCCTTTCAGATTGATGAACACAAGAGCCACATTCCAAAGGGCTATGGACATCAATTTCATTGGGGAGAAAGATAGGTTTGTGGTTATTTACCTTGATGACATCACTATATTTTCAGCATCCGATGAAGAACATTTACAACACTTGAAGCAGACCTTTGAGAAGTGCATGAGGTACGATGTATCACTTAATCCCAAAAAATCACATTTTTCCATGGAGGAAGGAAAGCTTCTAAGACATATCATTTCAATTGAAGGTATTAAAATAGACCCTGAAAGAGTAAAGGCTATCCAACAAATAGACATTCTGAGAAACAAAAATTCTATTCAGTCCTTCATTGGTAAAATTAATTTTTTAAGGAGGTTTATACCTAACTTTGTAGAGATTGTCAAGTACATTACTGACATGTTGAAAAATGATGCATAAATTAAGTGGATACTATAAGCGAAAGAATCCTTTGAAAGGATGAAGCAGGCTATTGTTCAGGCACCTATTCTAATTAGCCCAGATTACTCCAAAGAGTTCATGATTTTTTCATTTGCATTAGAAAATACCATAGCTATTGTTCTTCTACAAATAAATGAGCAAGGATACGAGCATCCCATCTCCTTCTTTAGAAAAACCCTTAGAGACTCTGAATTGAAGTATGATATAATAGAAAAATAGGCCTATGCCTTGGTAAAGGCTCTAAAATCCTTCAGAGTATATGTTCTTCAATATAAGATTACAACTTATGTCCCAAGCAGTGCAGTCAAATAAATATTGGTTCAGCCTGATTGTGAAGGAAAGCGAGGGAAATGGATAACAAAAATTATGRAGTATGATCTCACCATAAATCCTACTCAGCTRATAAAAGGACAAGGCCTTGCCAAATTAATGACAGAATCTAATTGCAAAGAAATTGGGTTGTACCATCTTTTAGACAAGACACAAGATTCTTCTGTCTAGATTGAAGAAACAAATTCACAGGTAAACAACAAGTATGTTTCTTCACCATGGTACAAAGATATTGTATTTTTTTTGCTGAACTTTCAATCTCCCCCAGAGTTGGATAAATCAAAATTCAGATCATTAAAGTTAAGAGCAGTAAAGTACTGCATTGTTGATCAAACCCTATTCGGGAAAGACCCCAACGGTTTTCTGTTGAGGTGTGTTGATGAAAAAGAAGCTAAACAAATTTCTCATGATCTGCATCATGGTGTCTGCGGAGGCCATCATCATTGGAAGGCTACTATCTTCAAGATTCTTGGGGCAGGCTATTACTGGCCAGTTCTATTCTTAGATATTTTTGCTCAGGTCAGGGCATGTGAACCCTGTCATAAATTAGCTAGAAAGCAAAAACTTATATCTTTGCCTCTGAAACCAATCATCACCCATGGACCATTTCAACAGTGGGGATTGGACTTCATCAGAGAGATTAATCCGTCATATTCAGGACAAGATATATGGATTCTTACAACCACAGATTATTTTACGAAGTGGATTGAAGCAATTCCGACTCAGAATACAACAGACAAGGTAATCATGGAATTTCTAGAAGGATATATTTTTTCTAGGTTTGGCTGTCCTAAAAAACTAGTCACTGATAATGCACAGGCTTTTAAATCAAATTCCATGATTGAATTTTGCAATAAGTATAGTATCAAATTGGTTCATTCTACTCCCTACTACCCCCAAGGGAATGGATTGGCAGAATCTTCCAATAATACTCTGATAAGGATTATCAAAAAACTACTAGCAGAAAATAAAAAATCATGGGATTCCAAGTTAAAGTTTTCCCTTTAGGCTGATCGTATCAGCAACAATAATTCTATTGGGACATATCCTTTCCAGATGGTATATGGGACATAATCTATTCTTCCAACTCAATTGGGCTTGCCAGTTTTAAAGTTTCTACAAGAAGAGCTAGAAGAACCCAATGATATCCAAAGGAGAATTTTTCAAATGATTGAAGTTCAACAGGTCAGAGAATAGGCGAATCAGAAAACTGCTACTCACCAGAGCAAAGTCAAGGGCCAAGGCTACATTCGATAAGGGGACTAAGAAATATATTTTCAATGAGGGAGATTTGGTGTTAATATGGGATGCCAGGAGAGAGGATAAATCAAAACATGGTAAGTTCGATAACCTATGGTATGGTCCTTTCAGAATAGCTAAGGTAATGAACAATAACACTTTTCTCCTGCATAATTTAGACAACACATAAACTTTTGGGGGCCCAGTGAATGGGAGGTTCTTGAAGCACTATTTTCTCTAATGACTCATCAGGTTTTCAGTTAGTACAATAGGTTTTATTTTCAGTAAAGACTCCATATACCCAATGGACTTGTTTTTACAGTTATGCTGAGATTAAAATATTGATAAATGCAGGGAGATCAATGAATCAAAGATAAATGAAAAGGAATTGGTCTGCAGTTCTTGGAGATTATTATCAAAACTCCATCCCCAGAAGGAGCCAATGCTAGTCTCTAATTTTTTCTTTTGATTTTGTGAGAAACCTTAATCCCAAACCCTTCCTACCTGCACTTCATTATCTACTTCCAGTTGATTTTAATCATTGTTTTTAGCTTGTTATGGTTTGCATTTCAGTTTTTTTAATAATTTATTTAAGTTTGGAGTTGTAAGACATGGTTTTAAATGACATGTCACTTTATATGTCTGTTTGAACTTTAAAAATTTAAATTATTCTAAGTCATTAATAACACTATGGGAATAGCCTTATTCCCATAGCACAAAGATAATCACGCCTTGATATGCGCCCGTTAGCCAGATTTCATTATGATGACATAGATCATGGTTTGAGAGTTCGCATGTGTCCCACTATAGCTTTGGAATCATTTTGTGATCCAAACAGTTACATGATCGGATTGCTCTGTACCCACAAAGGACTCATTTCAAATCATCTAATTCTCAACGATTATTATATTGAACCTGCCATTCTATGTCTGATTTTGCTAAATTTTAGGTGTAGGTATTTGCTCAGAAGAACAGTTATATACTAACAGATTACAGGTGGAAAATTCAGAATTTGAATCGTGCTAGTTATAACATTGTGTTTTGATGGAGCCTAGGAGGAGTGGACAAGTAGTCATATTAGAACCCGAGGGTGCTGAACTCCTCGAAGATTATCCTCAGATGGCTCAAAGGTTCAGAGATGTTGAGTGGTTTGAATTCCTTACCACTTTTCAAGGTTATGATGAGCAGGTCTCCATGGAGTTTGCACCGAACTTTGATGGTCACAAGGTGGATATCAGGAAGATGTTGATGCTGGTGATAGAACAGACAATTGCTAAAGCTTGCAAATTGTTGGTTGGAGGAGAAAGATGGTGGAAGAAAGAGCATGTGGTTACAGAGTTTGTCAATCAATTCCTGCTTCCAGATAAGCAAAATCCAAATTGGAGAAGGGGAGTTCCTCGCAACTGGATTAGACCTGAATGGCACACTGCTCTGATCGTTATCCACAGGTATATCACCTACGAAGGTAGATTTTCACTAGTCTATATCTACCACATTAGGATATTAATGCATCTAAATGGTGATTATCCCTTAAATCTGCCTTACTTTCTACTCAAAAGCTTGACGAAGATGTCAAAGAGAGTGCAATCACTCTCCACCAATGCAAAGAGCAGCCTGTTTCATCAAGTATTAATTAAGACTTTAGTTATGTCTGCTTTGAGAGAATTACAAAAGCCCTAGAGCTGGCTCATGCAATCTTTAAATCCTAACACATAGTCCAACAAACAAAAGAAAGGCAAAGAAAAAAACACTGTTAACAGAAACAAAACATTTCAATTGATGAAACCCCTGTTAAAGAAGAAATGCCTGATATTAGGGTGACGAGGAATAGCAGAGGTAAAAGACCTAAGTTGGATCCAGAAATCGAAATATTTTCTGAGGAAGATGTTAAAGGGGAAGAAGATTCAGATGAAGATTTTAATACTCAAACTACAGTCAATCATGAATCGCCATCAAATGGTAAAAGGGGTGCTACAGTCAAAAGGACAAAGGATAAAGGTGTGTCTGCGTCTCAAAAACCTAGAAGGAATTCTACCAGGGTTACCAACAAGTACAGATTGAAGTCAAAAGCCATGTATAATCCATCAATCAAAGAAGAAAACATCATAGTTATATAAGATCACTCTGAAGATGCTGAAGCAGGTCCCAGGAAAAAGGAAAAAAAAACTCCATTTCTTAAGAAACCAGTAAACAAAGGTAAACAAATGTTTTCATCATCTACAAGACCTGTAACGAGAGCTACAACCAGATTGGCAAAATATAAAGAAATTGCTAAAGGTATGAGTGAGATTCCTGAGAATAAAAAGGATTACCTTGTAGACTCAGATCACATATTAGATGTGCCTGAAGCCATGTATTCAACAAGTTTTGATGAAGAACATAGCTCGGGATTGGTTTCTAAATACCAAGTTAAAGCGAAAGAACCCAAAGTTGCCTTAAATCTGAATGAGCCTGCACCTTTTGAAGAATGCTCATAATTCATGGTTAAAATCAGAACTGATAAAGAAAGGATCAAGGAATTCTAGAAAACAGTGAGACAGTTGAAGAAAGAAAAGGCACAAATAGAACAATGGAATGCTCGTCAACAAGAAAGGATTCAAGGTTTTAAAAAGAAGAAAAAATAGCAAAGGGAATTTCTCAAAGAACTTAGAGAAATAAACTTCAGACTCTATTGAAAAAATGTCGTGCTTACCATAAAGCTCAAACAGAAAAATTCTAAAGCTACTGCCGTGATTATATCCTAAAGGTTTCATGAAGATTGCTACAATCATAATTTTAATGTTTTCCAGGAAATATGGCAGTGTCTACTCATTTTTGGCCTGTGAAATGCAAAGACCTCGAACTGTATGACTAGATCAAACGAATCCATGTTTTGTAGAATCAAATGTAATGCTGGAAAGATCATACAATATCAAGCTGTTGAGCAATGATCTATTTTT
>ML777057.1:914382-935092 GCA_009831015.1 Picea engelmannii | reverse complement strand
AGACTACCAGAGCATAGAAGATGGTTTATGTAATATATACTCATGAAAGAATTCTATGTATGAGAAACAATAGGCTCCTTGGTTTATAAACTAACCATTGATTCCAGGATTGAATGGAATAACTTGTACAATGATGCTTCCATGAAAAGAGCATAGAGATGTTTCCAAATTATAACTGTTGTAGAATGTGTTGTACAAGTTTCAACTCTCATGCTACATATTGGAAACTATGGAGTAGATGGTTTAGTGCAGACTCATAATTTGTAGTTTCCATTTATTGGTGCTACAAAAGAGTAGATGGCGAGGGTGCACAACTCCAGTGGTTGTGGTGCTCTCTATTTGTGAAATATGTGTGGTTATATTATGTAATAGAAGTTTTAATGTGTCTACACTTCTAGTTTTCCATAGGAGAAATAATTCAGTTGTGAATTTACTCTAATAGGAAGGAGGGGTGGATCCTCTTACATTTGGTATCAGATCTAGCTATAGCTTTGGGTGAAATAATTTTCAAGGGTATCAGAGAAGCTACAACTCCAGGATGAAATAATTTGCAATAGTATCAGCTTGACATTCAACTCTTGTTGAGAATTTTCATAATTATCAAAACTAATTCTCTAGTGAGAGTTAGGTTATGAGAGACTGGTTCTCATGTAATCATGGCAGCGGGGAGGCTTGAGAGAATCTTGTTTCAACTTTCATTTTTTGGAATAAGAGTGATGAGATGTAGTACTCCAAGAAAGAACCATGAATTTTAGTCTATTTGAGGACTACAAGTTAACTCCTAAGGATGTCTCTGCAAAGAGGGGCAAGTCGAGGAGGTACGAGGAATTGATAATTGGAAGAATTAGATAATATAAGAATCAGACATGATGGAGTCATAAAAAATTTAAAATCATAATTGTAGAAGCAAAGATTATGTACAAGAGAAATAACCAGATGCTAGAGGAAAATAATGAATTTGTTAAATGGAAAAGAATGAAGATGTAAGAGGAAGAAGAAGATAGAAAATTCTAGTTTTGCAAGAATAGAGGGAAAGAAAGTTGCATGAAGTAAATAATGTCTAGAAGGTTGTTGTTGAGAAATAATATAGTCTATAAGATCATTTGTTGTTGGATATATAGGTAGTGTTGGCCATGAAAAAAATTCATGATTGAATGAGATGGTAGTTGTGGTGGTGGTTATCCATGACTATTATCTCGAGGTGAAATGAGTCTAAAGTGTGTGGTTTGAATTTGTAGCATGCATGTTGGCTACATAAGGGAAACTCATTGAAAGTGTGATATGGAAGAAAAATATATGAATCCATGTCATGGGTGAGTAGAATACTTGACCACATAAGTAGGATACAAGAGAAAATGTAGTAAAAAGGTTTTTTGGATTGGAGATTGGCCTCGTAGGTTCCAAGGAAAATTTTGGTTGCAATGTGATGGTGGAAATACATTGTTACCGGATGGTGGCTATAGATTAAGAGTGACACTAAATATAGGAGGAAATGAGAATAATGAGAGTTTTATAATATTACAACAGAGGAAGATAGAGGGACATGTTGTGTGTGCTAGATGTAGTGAAGAAAAGGAGGGAGTGGAGATGGAATTGTTCGTTTTCCCTTCCTATGTTATTTTCTCGTTTGTATGAAGAAGGAAATTTGTAATTGTAGATGAAAGTGAATGCACTTGGATGAGAAGGAGATATGAATATTATTCAAAGAAGATGCAGTAGAAACATGATATGAAATAAAAGGAATTTGTAGATATTAAAACAATTGTAAATTACAAAGGATGTAGAATTATACATTGAAGAGGATGAATATATCCGAAGAGAAATCTTGAGTAGAATAAGATGAGATGGAGATAAGTGATCCAGGAGGAAGCATGAGTGAAGATACTGAGTTGAAGATGGATAAATATATAATTCTAAAGAAAGAGGAAGTCGATGAATATGTTGTTGACAGATAAAGAGAGATGATTACAAATGTATTGGAGGGAGAAGACATGTTAGAAGGATTGAAGGTTGTTGAATGAGAATGTGTTAAGAATCGAGTGTAAAGGTGTTGCATGAAGAGGAAAGATATTGAAGGTATGTATCTAATACTTTTAATTTATGAAGAATGTGAATACACTAACAAAATTGTCGACTACAAAAGTCTATGTGTGGTTGTGGGTTGAGTTAAGAAAAGTGTAACATGTTAGCATGTGACTCCACATTATGTTGTTTCAAGTATGAATGGTTGGCTTCACTGAAGCCACTTTGTGCACTACATGAAAAAGGGCAGTGGAATGTCTTGGATGGGGCATGACTCAATTTGAGTTGTGTATGTGATGCATGGATAAGGATCATATAACCAATGATTGTAGTGATAAAGAAAGAGAGACAGAGCTGGTAGTAGTAATAGAAGGTGAGTTGTAGCAAAAATGAGATGGAAATTTAAATTTTCCATGATAAGAGTATCATTTTGTTTTTGTAGATATATATGCAACAATATACATTAAGATAACAACAATAAGTTGAAGAATAATTTGCAGTAGGAATAAGATGCCTTGTATTCCTTGCAAAGTTGAATGTACATCAGTGGATAATGTACTGTTGGTGAATGAAACAATGATGAAAGTTGTAGTGGGAATATGGAGATTTCAATAGTTTTCATTATAAGCATGAAGGAATGATTTATTAATAACCTAGGGAGTCTAATGCAAGATCATCAAAGTCATTCTGATGATGTCATCGTGAAGATTTCTATAGAAACAAAATTAGTTTTTGCATAACATCAAAGGTTGTAGAATGTTATAGTGCTTCTACAAAATGTGACAATGTTGTTGCAGGATGTAATAGTGTTGCAAATTGTTACATTATTGTAGAATGGATGCATTGCTATAGAGTTGATAAAAGATAAAGGCATGATAAAAAAATATCATCAATCAAGAAGAAAATTGTGTGCATGTGTAGAAGGGATTCCAAAGGACATGTTGAAGAAGGAGGTTGTTATTGAGTGGAATATGAAAGGTTAAGATGCAAGAGGTGAATCGATATAGAAGAGGAGGATGGGTCTCAAGTTGGAAATTAAAGGGAAAACAATGAAAATGAAAGGGCATGATAAGACCATTTAGAAGTTGAAGGCGACTAGTTTCCTGAAGATAAATAAATACAACATGAATGAGGCAAGGAGGCTGGAAAAAAGACTGGAGGAGGCTTGAAGGCTAGTTTCCACCATGTCTCTCACAAAATGGTATTGTACATCAATATGCTTCATCCTGGAATGGTACGTTGGGTTCTTTGCCAGAAATATTACACTTTGACTGTCGCAATTTATATTCATATCTCTCTACTTAAACCCAATCCCTAAACACAGTCGATGCAACAATACTTATTATTTTCTTCCATGAATGGATTCCATGTATTCAAATTATGTTTTCGACAAGGCTACGACTGTCTATCGATTTCTCATCTAGCTGATTGCTCCACCAAACATCTTGAACACATATCCATTGGTCAACCTTCGTTGATATAGATATCTAGCCCAGATGACGCCGACAAATCCATGTACATCTACTTCACTATCAGCTTCAGGTTTCCCTTAGTAGAACATAGTATAATGTTTGTGCCACGCAAATACTTGAATACTCTCTTAACAATTGTCCAATGCACTTTCCCATATGTCGACATGTATATGCTCAATACTCCCATTGCCTGAGCAATGTTTGGTCAAGTGCACACCATCAAATACATCTAAATACCAACAACACTTTCATAGGGAACACATGTCATGTCCTCTATTTCTTCACGTGTCTTTGGAAACTGTTCAACAATTAGTTTTTCTCCCATCATAATTAACACCTCGACTAGTTTGCAATCTTGCACGTTAAAACGCTTCAAGATTGTTTCAATATACTTCCTTTGATTCAACCATATATTTTCAACTACTTGATATCTCTTGATCTCCATTCCCAAAATGAAGTTCGATGCACCGAGATCCTTCATGTCGAACTTGGAGGAAAGTTACTTCTTCACCTCCTTTATAGCATCCATGTTGTTTCTGACCAACAACATGTCATCGACATACAAATCTACATATATGAAACACCCACCTTCTTCTATGGAATATACATATTGATCAACCTTGCTTCTCACAAATCCCAAACTAAGGATGTAGGTGTCAAAGTTCTAGTATCACATCCTTGGTGATTTGTTTAAAGCATAAAGGGGTCTTTTCAATTTGCACACTAGATCTTTCTTTCCTTTTACTGCAAATCCTTTAGGTTGTTTCATGTAGATTTATTTTTCCATGTCTCCATGCAGGAATGGTGTCTTCACATTCATTTTCTCTATCTCAAAATAAAATGCTATAGGCAGAGACATTAATACTCTAATGTAAACTAATTTTGTAATAGGGGAAAAAATATCAGCAAAGTTGACTCCCTTGACTTGGGAATTCCTTTTTTATACTAGTTGAGCTTTGAATTTATCAACTTGACCTAATGCATTCAATTTTTTCTTGAACAACCGCTTGCTACTGATGAATTTTCTTCCATTAGGTAATTTGACCATATTTCACGTCTCATTCTTGTACAAGGATTCCATTTCTTCAACCATGGCATTCTTCGAGAGTTTTCCCTATGTTAAGTCGATTTCCTCCCTGACCAACTTGGGCTCCTCATTGATGGAAGATAACACAAATGAAGGATGGAAACTAGGTGGAATATACCTTTGATTTGGTTTTCTTACTCATTCAAGCCTCCTAATTACAACCAGAGTCGGTTGTTCCACCTTTTCATCCGATTCAATCGACTCATCTGAATTATCTTATTTTTTCCTCAGTTCAAACACCATCTTCTCTATTCTTTCTATGTTTGAACCTCTCTGTCACTCAATTTAATTACTTAAAATGATGAACATTAAATTATCAATCCGAGAGCTTGTAAACTTGTGATATGCCGACAAAATATATGCAGGACTAGGCAGCTGAAGTAATTATACTAAATTAAAAAGGTAGATAACTTAATAAATCATTTCCAGGAGTCAATATTAAATATTGAGGCTATAATCATTTAGTTCACTCAATAGTTTAAATGATTCTTGTATCTCTATAAAGTATCAAACTTAAAGTGAACCAAATCCATAAGTGTCAAGGTTGTAAGTCCAAGTCTTGTAGCTCTCACTTTATCAGAATTCCTATGTCAACAACTTGTTAAGATCTTTGGAAAAAAAACACATCCGGTTGGTCACATGCATAAAAAAATTAAAGAGAAGAAATAAATGAGCAGTAAATAAATTAAAAGTAATCGAAATATGGTGCAACAAGAGTGATCTAACTACTTAAAATTCATTAAGATTGCATCTAGTTAGACTACTTATTACAGTCTTTTTCTCTTCTCACAAATCAGAACGTTCTTGTAATAGTCTTTGTGTAAATCATTTTAATCAATAAGTAGATCTATATATACTTGTTGCTTTGTTATCAAACCACATTGATCACACAAAATGAATTTAAACAAAAATGCATAATAAAACAATAACTAAATTAACCTATTAAATGGAACAACAATGCATAAATTAAATACAATAAAAAAAGCTAACTATTGTGCAGTGCATACTCAGGTCAGGGGGCCCTCCTAGATGAGCATGTGTCATAGTAAGACCACAACGATTAGCTCATAGGGTGCAACAATAAATTCTTTTCATTATCAATAGTAAAATAGACATGTACAAAGAGAGATTAAAAATCCTCTGCACAGTGATATTCCGATATCTATTCCTCTCCTTTGCTCCCCTTCTCTAGTCCATGACTATATATTTATATAGAGGAGTGATGGGGTGGATCACAACCAATTCCTCCAATTTCAGAGCTGGCCAAACCATGAATAACATACAAGATAAAAATCATTACAATTTTGGTTCGATCACGGTTGAGAGGATAATGTTTGATCTGATCACATGACATTTCATAACATAAAACATATGAGAATAACTTGATTCGACTCTCTGCTTGGTTGAGTGCTTCCACTTGGCACACAGTTGACCAGAGCTTTGACTAGAGATCCATTCTTGATATGATGGATATATATTTGGCTTGAATAACATGGAAGCTCAACAACTTCTTCCTGAACAAAACTGATATTCTTGAATCGTTCCATGTGAAGTGGAACTATTTCGAACATTGAGGGCACTACTAGAATTCTAGAAAATCCACTGCTACAGGAAATTCTAGAAATTGTATGAAAATCCTCTTCGAAAAAATTCCCATACATCCTTCATTATTTTTTTTTCTATAAATTCTTCTTGCATGATTCCCGAATGGGTATATTCTACAAAAAACCCATTTCTTGGATTTTCCCAATTCAGTCCCTTTAATTTTCAAATGATGCATGAAAGTCATCCCCGAAAAGAGGTCGCTACAGGAAATATGGTAGTGAATATTGATTTTGACATATTAAATTCTTGGCAAGTGCTATAGGATTTTTAAAGAGTGCCAAAAATAATTTGGAATTATTCCAATCATGGAAGTAGCTACCAGAATTGATCTCACACAACTGTCATTATCGAACAAACTTATAATTCTCATTAATTCATTAAAAGAGAAGGGAATACATGATAATTAACTACTTCAACACTTGTAAACTTTTCAAGGCTCATTCATGAAGGATTATGGTGAAAATGGTGGTGAATGGGTGAAAATATAGGATAGAATGATCATAAAGGAACAACTATGGTGATGAAAGGGGTGTCAAATTGCAACCCAACACTCTGCAAACTTGGAAGTTCCTTTGAATTCCTTTAAGACCACATCTCAAATATACAATTTTTTCCTCGATGCAAGATCCCATAGCTTATATCCTTTCATTCCATCATTGTACCCAATGAAAATACACTTGACGATCTTCTTATCTAGCTTGTTCCTCTTTTTCTTAGGAACATGCACAAATGGATCACAACCAAATACGCTGAGATGTGAAAGTGAAGGATTCTTACCAAACCATACCTCATGTGGAGTCAAGTCGACTAGAGTTGATGAAGGAGATCTATTTTCCAAATATCTTGTGGTGTCGATTTCCTTTTCCCATAATTCTTGTGCGAGACTGACACTACTGAGCATGCTCCTTGCCTTGGTCATTCTCTCACCAACTCCATTTTATTGTGGGGTATATGGTGTGGTGTTTTGGCAGGTTGTTCCACACTATTTGTGGAACTTCTCAAAGTCATTTTAACATAATTTACCACCATTGTCATTTCTCAACACCTTGACCTTATTATCTGTTTGGTTTTCCACAAGAGATTTAAACTCTTTGAATTTCTCAAAAACCTTTGATTTCTTCCTTATGAAATATATCCATGTCTGCTTGGAAATATAATATATGAAGGATACATAATACAAGTATCCATCGAGTGAAGGGATTGGTACAGGCCTAAACACGCCACCATGAATTAATTCAAGAATCCATTTTTCCTTTGTCACTCAAGATGGGAACCTAAACTGATTTTGTTTTCTATATATGCAATTCTCACAAAAATCAACTTCCAAATTACAATTAGGAAAACCTTCTACCATACCTTTTCTATGCATAGCTCGAAGTCCTTTTTTGCCAATGTGTCCCATACTTTGGTGCCGTAACCTAGTCAAGTCGACTTGATGAAGAACAATCGATTCATTTTGTATCAACTTATCCTGAGTTGAGTTGAGTTGAGTTGACTTTAAGAACAACAATTTTGTTGCATCCAGTCAAATTGACATTCCCTAACAACTTGTATAGGTTTCCAATATGAACTCCTTTCATTAATACCATTGGACCCCTAACCATTTTTCATGTATCCTTTTGAAATAATGTGCACACCTACATCACTCATTTTGTTGAAAAATATCAATTTTCTTGCCAAACTTGGAATATCTGGCACACTTGGAAGGGTTTTGCTCCTCCCATCCTGCAATATCAGCCAAACTCTTCCATTTCCAACAATTTTGGTTGCCTAGTCATCCCCCAAGAACACACCTCCCCCTTCCTATCTCTCATATTCACAAAACCATTCTATGTGAGGTGTCATATGAAAGGATGCTCTTGATCGATTAACCAATCGTCCTAATATGATTGTGTACTAGTTTATGCCATAAACACATTACCTCATTTATCCAGAGTAGTCTTTCTCTCAGTCGACAACTTCTTGTCGGATCCTGTACTGAATTTTGTTTCCTTCAACTTGCAGTCTCTCTTGTAATTCCCAACTCTATCGCATTTCTAACATCTTCTCGTGGACTAAATCAAGGATTTATATCTACCCTTCAACTTAGACTTTCTATCAGAGAATTTTCCTTTATATATGTTGATCGGTTGACCTCTCACCATCAAGGAATCTTTAGTCGATATTCCTTCCATGTTCTTCCATCTCAGTTCTTATGATAGTAGAGATGAAACCATGTCTTCTAGAACTAGTGAGGTCAAATTACTCCCTATAGCCATGAATAAGCTATCCCATGAGTCTAACAAAGAACATAATAGACTATACATTTCTCCTCCTCGGTGATTTTAATATCCATAGACAATAATGGAATTATTATAGAGATGAATGCATTGAGATGCTCTGTTACCGAGATCCCATCACTCATCCTCAGAAGATATAATTTATTTCTAAGGAACATCTTGTTTTTTAGGGATTTTGACTGGTACAAGCTTCCCAACTTGTCCCATAGTTTCTTGGTTAAGTTTTCACCTAAGACATTCAACAACACTGAATTTGCAAGACAAAGTTGAATCATACTCCTTATCCTTGTTTTGATTTTCTCCCATTCTTCCCTCAATATACTCGTTGGAATGGTACTCATGCTTAAAACTTCCCACTGTTCTCAATCTACAAGGAGATATTCAATTTTAAGCTTCCAAAGCTCAAAATTATAGCCATTGAAGTTTTTGAGCTCTATCCTTGAAATGCTTTCCATTCTTTCAAACTTTAAAGATCTCTCAATCACAACTCCCACTAGACCTAGGTTTAGCTAAGATCCATGATCTACTTAACCTTGATCTAAGATATGATACCAAAGTATCAAATGAGATTAGATAAATCTCTGATACCAAATGATGAGAAATAAATACTCACAGTAAACCAACTAGGAAAGAGAAGACAAATTTAAATAAAAAATAAATGACAATCACACACGGTACATAGAGATTTTACCCTAGAAAATGAAAACTAGGAAAACCAACATTCCTTGAGCATCTTGATTCTTTTTTTCTTATGCATTCAATTAATAAAGAGTTACATGAATAACCTTGGTTTGCACCTAAGAGACAATCATGATCATACTCTCTTGCTTTACACAAGAAGAACCCTGTAGCCAATTCAACTTACATATACATGAAGAACAACCTTCATCTAAAGACTAGCTTCTATGTTATTACAACAAACCTTATTTATAGGTTTTATAGCATGAAAAACCCTAAATAATGGCACCCAAAAACAATTATAGATCCATGCATATGATTTGTTGCAATCCCACAAATATCAAGATTATGTTATAGTCGACTTCATTCAATTTACTAGTCAACTACCAATTGGCCTCCAATCAGACTTCAGTTGGTTGTCACTCAACCTCATGTCTACCTTCTATCAACCACTTTGACTTCGACTTTCCCGTCGATCACCTAGACTTATGACTTCCTGATCGATCACTTCGACCTCGATTTAACCATTGACTCAACTTGAATCGTCAATTGATCCTTCACCTAGTCTATGCACCTCGACTAGACAATTGGATGATTGTTCTATCATTGCAAAGAATATAACAACCCAACAAACAACATAGTATTGTAACTTTAAAATAACTCTACCTATATTATGGGGAAATTCAACAAGAGTATATTTGATAGTTTGGGAGATGGATTGGAAAAATACAATTTCACTCTTTACTTTAACAACAAATAGAAATATAGGAAATGAAAATTGTGTGAATCAAGTTCATACAATGAATTCACCAACCCCCTGCCTTGCAATTAATGCGTTCAAAAGTAACAACTCTTAATGGGCAGGAAAGGCACAAAGGTTCATAGCAACATTGGAAAAACCTAATCAGGTGCAACTATTATGAACGTTAAACTTGGAATCCCAATACGTTGAGTTTGATACAATGATCGAGGATCATAAAATATTGATCGGATTATAAAATGGGACCGTTAAAATGAAAAATCAATTAATATTTCCCGAGGCGGTATATCAAGAAGATGCTCTATCAAAAAAAATATTAATGTGATGTTTCTGATATTATTATGCACATCTGAAGGGAAACATATGATAAATAATGTTGGGTGATGAGTTTTGGGGGAATATCCATCGGTGATACAACCAAAATTGGTGGATCCAATGAAATGAGTCTGAAGTGACCTCAAACATCGACGATTGAAAAATTATGAAACAAGGGTAAATGAAATATTTAGATGCCTGTAACCCGATAGTGTGATGCAAAAAGGGTTCAAAGGTTATTCTACAAATAAATTAGTCGATACATGTAAGCCAAACCAATAAAAGGAAGCGAATGCGAAGCAACTCAAAACATAACTCTTAGACATACAAAAACTGAAAGGCTCAATAAAAATTCAAACAATCGACCATAATTATGACAATCAATCAATATCGAAATCTAAATCAAAATTAAGGAAACGTCAATAGAAAAAGAGTTTCCATCCTTGGTTAATACCATAATACTACTAGGATCCAAACAACTACTCTTTTAAATCATAATCAATCTAGAAATTTTAAAAGGGGCACCCATTTAATTTCCCACAAAAGTAAAATTTAATGGGAGTTGTTGTAGGCATAACACATTGTACAGGTTGCAACCTTCATATTGCAGATTTTGGCTTGATCAGTGGGGTTTTAGATATAGGGTTTGTGAGGCTTGTCCAACAAGCACCCCATAGGTTCCAACATATTCAATCTTCAAAGACTGAATAAGGTCTCACTTGAGATGCCATGAGAATCACAAAGACCATAGGTTTCATGCAAGGTATGAAGGAAGGGGACATATAGGAAACATTCACTATATAACTATGCAATCATTCATAACTATCATGAGATTGCCACGCAACATAATACAAATCCAATTGACATTCAGATCATAAACTCATCAATTGTAGAGAGAAATGTTCTTCAGAATTTATTCATTAATCTCAAAGTCATTCAGATACAATTCCATACTTCGAGGCTAAAGCCTTTTCAGGATTCATTCATAGGATAACATAAATATCCCATGTTCTCAGATCCCCTTTCTCTCTCACATTTTCATACATAATATCTATGAACATAGCCATAAGTGATACAAAAATTGACTTGGAGCTTTAACTCATCTACAACTTTTCCCTCTCATCTCTACTACTTTCCTAGTGAACAAAAATCCAACCTTTACATAACCACATGCATTCCCCTCAAGTCTATTGGAGTGTGGCAATCATAAAAAACTTGCTATCTCACCCTTAACCTAGACCATGACCAGTCGGGTTTGTTATCACATAAAAATCACTCAACAGATATACAGGTGATCACCAAAGAAGTCATAAGTTCAACACACCAAATATCATACTCCAAATTAACAGGTTCCATTGAACAAATTAAAAAACTATGAAAAGTGGGTTTCTGAATATCAACATGGGATACCAAAGATATTTTTGCATTGTTATCATGTGGCAGTGCCGGTTAACAAAAATAAATTTATGCTATTAGAACCATCAATGCCTATGTCATCAGAAAGACTCGTGTTGATCCAAAAAATGATGCATTAATGAGCTTGCTCGGATCTCACACACCCTCAACTCGGGTTTATTTTAGGAGGTTTACTATCTAGTCCTATGAATAACTCTGGCAACATTAAAAGGATAGTGGATTAACCTCTATGGAGGATACCCTTTAACATTGAGAACTAGATAGAAAAAATATTGAAAGGAACCTATAAAAGGATTCCTTGGGTATGCACAAAGAGAAGATATTCATTATAGTGTTATGTTGTTAGTTTGAAACTTGAGAATCCCAAATTCTCCCAAGTTCATTCAACCATCCATATCCAAGCTTTGTTTGCTGTGCCAAGATTCTAACCCCTTGAGAGTTTTGCTACAACACTTCTATCCATTTGCATTTTGTAAGAGAAGGAAGAAGGTTCTAAGTGGGAACAACAAGGACCCTCTTAAGGAGGAAGAGGGGAGCTCATTATCTCTCTAATACAACCTGAGTGGGCCTAATGGTTAAAAACATGTGTTTCCTCTTAAGAGGTCATAGGTTCAAATACATAGGGGGGTAGGGTATGTATACCTTCGTAGACTTTACCAGTCAAATCGTTAGGTAGAGGGGGGTCCCTTGTCCCACAAACAAGGGGGTCTCATACACCAATTTGGTGTGTTGGCTTGGCTGTGACCTTAAAAATAGATTATTATTATTTATTATAATATATCTATGGTTTTATCAATATATCCTTGCCATTGGTAACAATTCTCATTTTTTAGTTTTTAGTTTTTATGTGTTATTGCTCATGCATTATCTTGTTTATGTTTACTTTCAGTTTATCTTTCATTGTCGTTCAATAACCATTTAATTTCATTAACTGTGGTGTTAAGTACAACCTATATTGACACTCAAGGGGCTACTGTTTCCTCACTCTAGTGAAAAAATAGTCCCAATTCATTGTTCCTTAGCCTCCTTCAGGGAGTGCCTTTTCTAGGAACTCCTTTTTCCTTGATCCAGATTATTTTCGGCACAAAATGAGAGCGGAGATATAATAAGGAAATGCACAGAGATATCATGGATATCCAATAATATAACAAAAATATATCATAGATGAAACCATAAACAAAGAGCTATAGTAATACACGATTTTTATTAATGAAAGAAATGTACAGAGATTGTAAAAATATAGAGTGAAAGACTCGCTAGAATGATGGCAGCTTATCTCTGAGAAGAGATGTGATGGATAATTGAATTCGCAAGAAGATGATTACAATGAGGCTCTAAAGGCTGTTTTACAATAAACAGGAATGCCAAAAACCCTAGACATCCAAAAACCTAACCCTAGGAGATGAAGCGCCAAAAGTCACGCGGGTCCTATTTGGGTAAGTTAGTACATCAACTTACCGAGGTCGTAACTTTTGCATACGATCTCCATTTTAGGCATATGATAGCCCGTTGTAAAGGTATCACCGAGGAGATTCATTTTTTTGGCTCAATCATGCCTTCAAATATCATTGAGAAGATTGATCCTGAAAAACCTTCGTTTGGGCCCTCAAAATGGCCTCGGAAGTTAAAATTGCTAAAAATAGTAAATTGTCAAAATCGCCAGAAAACCGTTTTGAGCTAGTTGGAAAAGGTGGGTGGCCACCAATATCCATCTGGATCAATCCTCCCTCCTTAGGAAGCAATGGTCTCCACTGCGTTGAGTGCCCGGGAGAGAGGAAAGAGCGTTTGCTGAATTTGAATCTTGTTGAGCTGCTTGCCCTGTTGGAGACATCATGCTGCTCAGTTTGTGGAAGTTTATCATGAACTTGTTGAGCCTGAGGCTATTCAAGAAGTCGAGCTACATGAGAGGATAGTGTGTAGAAGTAATATTTGTGCTTTTCTGCAACCTTGTCAACCTTCTTCTGTTGGATAGAAGGTGCTTGGGGTGAGGCTATAGTGGTTGCAGTGTCCTTTTGTTCCCCTTTTGAACAGATTGTGAAGAAGCTGAATTTTGTAGTATGAGATACTACCTTGCGACACTTTTTAGGTGGAACAATAGTTGGAACTACCTTTGGTATTCTGTAGAGATGACCCCCCAAAGTAACAATGACACTACGGGGTCGAGACTCATAAACAACATGGCATCTCCACATATATGGTTGGCCCAAGAGGACATCATAGACATCCAGTGGGGCCACATCACATAATACCTCATCCTTGAAGGGTTGGATGTCATATGACAATCTGCACTGTTGGCTGACATGGAGATCCCGTACTTGGCGAAGCCACCCGATGTTGTATGGTTGTGGGTGTGGTGTTGTCGACAATCCCAACTGTTTGACGACCTCTGCTAAGATGAGTTTCTTCTGGATTTCACTATCAACAATAAAATGCAGCGGGGTCCCCTTCACCCACATCTATGAATGAAAAAGGCACTCTCACTCTTCAGGATCTGTTGGTTCTTCTGGTTGAATTGTTGTGGTCACAACAATAGCAGTGGGGTTTGTGTCAACGATCTGTCCTTTACTAGTATTTTCAGAATCATATTCCGAATCATGGTTCGGCTCCTTGTCTTTGATCTCAGCCACCAATGATTGTTTTGAGCGACATTCATCGGTGTTGTGCCAGGGGATTTTGTGGAAATCACACCATTTTCCGGTGTCCTTTGTCTTCCCGTGACCCTTTTTTCTTGTGGCTTGGAATGGTTTTGGAGAGACTGTTTGTTAGGGTCATATTTTTCATACTTTGGTTGTTGCGGATTTGTAGAACCGAACTCCCGTTTGTTCTGGTGCTTAAATTTCTGCTCGATTTTAACCACATATCGATAAGCAACACTGAGTGATAAGATGTCTAGAAAATACATTTTAGTTTGGATGCATTTGTGTAGAGCCCCACGGTATTTCAGAACCAAATTTTGTTCAGAGTATTTGATACCAATATTGGTGCGCAAGGTATGGAAGGTATCGGTGAACTCCAAAACTGCTTGGCCTCTCTCTTGCCACAGTGTGGTCCATCTCATGTACTGGTCCTCGTAGTTTCCAACAAGGTAATACTATTCCTTTACTGCATCCACAAAAAAATCCCAAGTGGGCTCGACCCCATATATTCCAGACTCATCTGTGGAACTTTGCTCCCAGTAAGTTTCCCACCAATGTTTGACACGGGGGAGAGATTTAAGGAGTGTGAAGGTGATCTTTTCTCTGTTAAAAAAATTGTGAACAGAGAAATAACCTTCTAGCATATTTAACCATTTGTCTAGGGCTTTTGCATCTATCTGTCCTTCAAATACAAGAATATAAAAATTAACTTGTACCTTGAAAGGTGAGGTGCCTCCAAAGTGGCTGCTTGATGAATATTCACCCTACTGCTATTGGAAGTCGTTGATGGATGTGGGAAAAATTCTCCATCATTTTGTCCCTCTATCACGTGAGAGCTTGCTCAAGCAACAAATTGATAGGATCGTCTGCTCCATAATTTTTCTTTTCTTCCTCCATTGAGGGTTTCTTGGGTGTGTGAGAGAGATTGTCTTCAAGAGAGACAATATCGAGACCCAACTTGATATACTTGGACCTCGTTAGGGACATGCACCGAAAAAACGATCAAGAGCAACTTTCTCTGATACCACTGATCCAGATTATTTTCTGCACGAAATGAGAACGGAGATATAATAAGGAAATGCACAAAGATATCGCGGATATCCAATAATATAACATAAATATATCAGATATGAAACCATAAACACAAATATAAAGTAATACACGATTTCTATTAATGAAAGAAATGTACAGAGATTGTAAAAATACAGAGTGAAAGACTCGCTAGAATGGTGGCAGCTTATCTCTGAGAAGAGATGTGACGGCTACTCGAATTCGCAAGAACATGATTACAATGAGGCTCTTAAGGAATTTTTACAATAAACATGAATGCCAAAATCCCTAGACATCCAAAAACCTAACCCTAGGAGATGAAGCACCAAAAGTCATGTGGGCCCCGTTTGGGTAAGTTAGTACATCAACTTCTCGGGGTCGTAACTTTTGCATACGATCTCCGTTTTAGGCGTATGATAGCCCGTTGGAAAGGTATCCTCGAGGAGATTCATTTTTGGGGATAAATCATGCCTTAATCTATAATTGAGAATCTCGATCCCGAAAACCTTCATTTGGGCCCTCAAAATGGCCTCAGAAGTTAAAACTGCTAAAAATAGTAAATTGCCAAAGTTGCTAGAAAGTTGTTTTGAGCCAGTTGGAAAAGGTGGGTGGCCACCGATATCCACCTAGATAATTTCTTGACCTTCCTTAGGGAATATCTTGTTTTGGAAACCATGGTTTTGTGGCCTCCTTCAGGGAGTAACTTTTCTAGGAACACGTGGTTCCCTGGCCTCCTTCAAGGAGTGCCTTTTCTAGGAACTCATGGTTCCCTAAACTCCTTCATGGAGTGCCTTTTTTTCCGGGAACCCATGGTTCCCTAGCATACTTCAGGGAGTGCCTTTCCCTGGAACCCATGGTTCCTTAGCCTCCTTCATGGAGCTCCTTTTTTTTGGGAATCCATGGTTCCCTGGCCTCCTTCAGGGAGTGCCTTTCCTTAGAGCCCATGGTTTCTTGGCCTCCTTTAGGGAGTTCCTTGTTTAGGAACCCATGGTTCCCTAGCCTCCTTCAGAGAGTTCCTTTTCTAGGAACTCCTTGTTCCCTGACCTCCCTTAGAGAGTAGCTTGCTTGGAAACCCATGGTTCTTTGGCTTCCTTCAGGAAGTGCTTTTTCCAGGAACCCATGGTTTCCTGAAATCCTTCAGGGAGTGCCTTTTTCAGGAACCCATAATTCCCTGGCCTCCTTCATGGAGTTATTTATTTTTTATTTTTTCCATAAATCCATGGTTCCCTGGCCTCCTTCAGAGAGTGTCTTTCTCCAGAACCCATGATTCCCTGACCTCCTTTAGAGAGTTCCTTTCTCTGGAATGCATGGTTCCTTGGCCTCCTTCAGGGAGTTCCTTGTTTAGGAACCCATGGTTTCCTATCCTCCTTAAGACAATGCGTTTTCTAGGAACCCATGGTTCCCTGACCTCCTTTAGGGAGTCCCTTTTCTGGGAATCGATGGTTCCCCAACCTCCTTCAGTGAGTTCCTTTTCTAGGAACTCATTGTTCATTGGCCTCCTTCATGGAGTTCTTTGTTTGGGAATCCATGGTTCAATGGCCTTCTTGAGGGAGTGCATTTTCTAGGAACCCTTGGTTCCCCATATTCCTTCAGGGAGTTCCTTTTCTTGGAAACCATGGCTCCCTAACCTCCTTCAAGGAGTGCCTATTATAGGAACCCATGGCTCCTTGACCTCCTTCAGGGAGTGTCTGTTCCAGGAACCCATGGTTCCTTGACCTCCTTCAGGGAGTTCTTGTTCCTGGAACCCATGGTTCTCTAGCCCCCTTCGGGGAGCACCTTTTTTTGGGAACCCATGGTTGTTAGACCTCCTTCAGAGAGTGCCTTTTTTGGGAACCCAAGGTTCCCCATCCTCCTTCAGAGAGTTCCTTTTTTGGGGAACCCATGATTCCTCAAACTCTTTCAGGGAGTGTCTTTTCTAAGAACCCAAGGTGCTCCAACCTCCTTCAAAGATTGCCTTTTTTTGGGAACCCATGATTCCTCAACCTTTGTCAAGGAGTGCCTTTTCAGAGAACTCATATTTCCCTAGATTCTCTTAGGGTGTACCTTTTTCAAGAACTCATTGTTCCCTAGCCTCATTTAGGGGGCACCCAAAATTTTCATCAAGGGATCATTTTTCCCGCCAATGTTAAAATAATAGGTATGCTTTATGATTATGATTTCATCAAATTTTCATAACATGTTTTTTACTATCAAGTATTTTTTACTTTGGGTATTTGGTTTTTGTGTATAGATATTTATCAACAAGCTTACAACAATTATCATTCCATTCATCCCATAACTCCTTTACATATATGTTCAAAATTGACATGTAGTTAATTCTTCTATGAACAATTGCATTTACCAATATCAACCTCTGAGATCTACCTTTAAGGTCCCAACGCTCATAAATACAACACCTTCACCTCATTTTCATCCATGCACTATTGGTTGGTAGTCTTCCCACCTTCATGAGTTGCGTCACATATATTTTACCCTTTGGAAAACTGGCACTCATGATGTCTTCACCCTATAGGAATGAGAGTGCAGGTAGTTTTCACTTTAGAGAATGAACCTTGTTATCACATAGTTTGTAGTTTGGGAAAATCCTAACCCAAGCCACGAACGTGTGACAAAAATGGGAACAACTATAACTATCACCTCAATATATTTCCCCCTTGTTTTAGTGAAGGAAAATTCCAACACAAGGGAGGATTCTCGGTGACCCTAGGCGGATTGTGATGGAAAATGGAAAGTGATCGGAGAGTGCCCCTATATTCATTGGGAATCCTCCCTTATGTTGGAATTTCCCTTTACTAAAATGAGGGGGACATATATTGAGGTGACAGTGATAATTTTTCCCAATTGTGTCACATATTTGTGGCTTGGGTTGGGATTTTTCCAAACTACAAATTGTGCGACAATATTTTTGGCACCACTTCTGGGGACGATTTTGAATCCTCTCCAACCCATAATGACACTTGACAATTTAAACAGAAGTCTTTTTATTATCTTGCCTAGCAACTCCACCCGAGGTAAGTTCCCTTCTCCCCTTTAATGAACTTTCTAAAGTCATATGACGACTCCACAACCTAATAATATTTGAACCTAGCTACTACCCCTGGTCATCCCAGTACGATGCCCAACGAATCTCACATATGGTTGCCAAAGTTCAGTGGGAACAATGTTATCACAACCTGAAGAGAACCTTGAATCTATTGGTGTGGCTATGGAAAATGGTATAGAATATGAATATGTTGTGATGAAGCTATTAACTATGTCTCTTGATGAAGATTCTAAAAGGTGGTATAAAATATTTCCCAAAAATCACTTGGCATCTTATGGAGATTTCTCTAAGTTGTTCAAGGGAAGATGGAAAACAAAAAAGGACAACAAAATTCTACTGATGCAATTCAATCAAATCAAAAGGAAAGAACATGAAATAATGAAGGAATTTTCTAATAGATTTTACAACTTGCACAGTCAAATATCGAAGGACTTATGCCCACTAGAAGCAACCTTTCCCTTTACTTAAATTATTTCAAAGGGAAGTTTTGTTTTATTTTGAAAGAAAAGATAACCAAGAACTTGGAAAAGGATAAATAATATAGTTCTCATATTGAGGAACATCTTATCATCTCAAAGATTGAGCCTTTTGAGTTCCCTCGTGTAAAGGTAGAAATGAATACAGAGAATTCAACCAACACTGTTTAGGATCCAATCACAATATTGAATCATAAGTTGGATCAAATGAATATTGAGTTCGTTCAGAATAATAAGCATATCATGAATAGGCTAACAACCTTGGAGAGGTATCATCATGCTCCAAGACCTTATTTTGTTAGACAAAATAAGGAAAACATAGGTTCGAGACCAAGGCCACTAAAGGAAGAAAAAGTGCATGATACCTTGGATCCTGTTGGGATGGTCAACTTGGAGGGATCACCATGGTGGTTTCCTTTGCCATGAACCTCATTCATAACATGAGAGTTCAAGACAAATGAAAGAAGAAGAATAAAATCCAAGAATTGTGGATATGTTGAAATTCATTAACATGATTTTTACTCTTTAGGATGAAGAGCTCATTGAAATCACTAAGGAACAACCTGAAGAGATCGAGAAGAGGGCAGCTAGTCGAGCTCGGTTGGAATTTTTGAACCAAATTGATGAATACCTAAAGGATAAGTTGAAGAAAAAGGAAATCCTGACATATTCAAAAAGAAACAAAGTGCAGGTCCCACCAGCTCTATCAACAAAGGAGGTACCTCCACCTCCTCCACCTCTGATTCCTGACCTGCTCTCATAGCATGTACCAATTGATGCAGAGCTTCGACTAAATATAGATGCACCTGACATTATGTGAAAGATGAATATGTCGGTACCTATGGTAGAAATGTGCAAGATTCCTTCTGTAAGAAGAGAAGTTTCAAAGGAATTAAAGGTACAATATGAAGCAAGAGATCCTCTGGTCATCCTAAATACTATGTATCATGGAAGTCAGGGAGAAGAGTCTCCCCCTTTTTATATTTCTTTGGGAATAAATGGTTTTCGTTTGAATAATTTTATGTTAGATTTTGGAGCCTCGACAAATGTGATGTCTCTAAAAGTCATGAAACAAATTGGTTTAGAAACAACTCGGCCTTATGGGAATGCTTGTGGTATTGATTCAAGAAAGGTGAAGGTGTACAACCTCATAGATGATGTGGAGGTGTATATTCAACCTTCCCCCCACATCGTCCTCACCATGAACATAATTGTGATTGATGTACCGGATGCTTGGGGCATGCTCTTATCATGAAGTTAGTTAGATACCCTTGGGGTTTTTCTTAGTATGGACCTTACTCATGCACATATCCCTATGGGATATGAGACATTTGAGATATTATATAGTCAACATGTTTTGAATAATCATGCATTTGACTGGAATGGACCAGATCATTGTAGTGATTGTGAATATGATGTGGAAACTCAGATCATTGAGTATGACCCTCATGAATTTCATTTTTCACAAGAAGATTTTATTGATACATTATTCCTGAAGACAGACAAGTACAAAGAGAAGATTGCAGAATACCAGGGAAAGGATCCAAGGTCCATCAAAATACTAAAAAATAATGAAGATAAGAAGGATGAAGAGCGAGAGTAGGATATCAAGGACATGGTCAAGGAAGGTCCACCTACTCAATCTACATCAAAGACATACCTTGTGTTGAATTTGATGAAGGAAACCTTGCACTCATGTGGGATAAGAGAAAGGGAAAACCTAGGTATGATAATATGAGTGAAGTTTTATGGCTTGGCCCTTACATCATTAACAAGAATTCAAAGAAGGGCACTTATTATTTATCTGTAATGTCCCCTTCCAAATGATCATTCCAAGAGATTGAAATAATATCCTAAGTAATTCCTATAGG
>ML777057.1:866680-891515 GCA_009831015.1 Picea engelmannii | reverse complement strand
TTCATTTTTGGGAAAACAAGGTTTCTTTCTGATTCCCCATTGGTCTTGAGGATTTAGTATTCATAAATTGTCTTGTTTTGGGCAGGTCTAACGTTGTTTTGTAGGTACACTACCTTGGAAACCATTTACCATCCAACGAGACTCATTCTCAATCCTATTTCCCATATTTGACCTTGACCTATAGGGGCACTCTTTGATCACTTTCCATATTTTATCACAATCTCCCTAGGGTCACCGGGAAGACTCCCTTGTGTTGGAATTGTCCTTCACTAAAATGAGGGGGGAATTTATTGAGGTGGCAATGATATTTGTCCCCAGTTGTGTCACACATTTTTGGTTGGGTTGGGATTTGTCCAAACTAAAAACTGTACAATAAAAAACCTCATACTTCTTCTCATCATACTTTTATCCTTCACTGTTATGGACTCCCAACTTATGTCATGCTTCAATTGGTTTTGTTGAATGCACTCATGCATTTCCATTGCCCCCTCATCTCATCCAAGATTATTTGTCCATCTGCAGATCGATCCTTCATGTATTCACCTAATAAAATAAACCACTCGTGGGACCCTCACCCTTCATCAACTGTTCTCAAATACTTGTGCCCCAAGAAGGCTAAGCCATCTTTCCACTAGGGAATCCGTTTTTGTATATGCACATCCAACCTAAATCATTTTTTGTTCATTCAATAATTGTATAAAGTACCTTTTGATTTGATCTGGATTTTATGAGCATAAAAAAATGAATACAGATCTATATTATGAAAACATAGATACAATGAAAAATAACAGAGATACAATAAAACTTGGCTTCTATTCAATAAAGAAATATGTTGAAACTGTAAAATGCAAACTGAAACAAGCTTTCTAGAATGGTGGCGACTTATCTCTGAGAAGAGATCTGACAGCTTCGCTCTTTCAAAAGAAGATGAGTACAATGAGGCTCCAAAGACATTTTTTACATCAAACATGAATTCCAAAACCCTAGACATAAAAAAACCTAAACCTAGGAGATGAAGCACCAAAAGTCATGTGGGCCCTGTTGGGGTAAGTTGGTAGATCAACTTCCCGGGGTCATAAATTTTGCATACGATCTCCATTTTAGGCGCACGATATCCCGTTGGAAAGGTCTATTTGAGGAATACACATTATGTTGTCACACTTCGACTACATCCACAATGTGATTGTAGCGGGCCTAAAAAACGTTGTTTAGGGCCTCAAAACGACCTCGAAAGTTTAGGACCTGAAAAGCTAGAAAAAAACTGCTAAGATGAAAACTGAAACTGCCAAGATGACATATATATGTGAGCCAATTGGAATAGGTGGGTGGTCACTGATATACACATGGATCAATCCTCCCAAATTAGGAAGCAATGGTATCCATTACAGTGACTCCCCCCATCATATGAGGACATTTTTGCTAAATTTGGCCCAGAGTGAGCCACTTGCCTTGGTGCAGGAGTTGCCCTTCTTTAACAACATGATAAATATGAATATTCTATTGGTGAGTGCCCTTGACCTGTGTGTCCATGATATGATTAGTGTATTCCTATTCCATGCAGTCAGGGTTGAGCTATGTTGGTGTCAACTATTCTGCTACCTCTGAGGTGTCCAATAATGGTGAAAAGTATGGCTGAAGGATATCCACATTAAATAGTGGGTGCAAGACAAGTAAGGGGGGAATATTTAGCTCAAAATATTTTTCACCCACAATCTTGGTTATGGTATAAGGTCCATAGAGGAGTGGACGAAGCTTCCGATGCGGTCTTGTAAGGCATTCTTTCTGCAAGTGCAACCAAAATTTATCTCCCACCTGAAACTTGTATGGCACCCGATGTTGATCATGGTGCTAATTGTACTTGACATTAGACTTCTGAAAAATATCCTGAACCTATTGGCGAATGTACTGGATCCACTCAATGAACGAGGTAGCTTTTCCAGATTCAGTTTGAACATGGGATAAGTATTACTAGGTGGCCGCAAAGGGTAGTGCAACATCCATGGGAACCAATGGTTGAAATCCCAACCCCACCTGAATGAACGAGGTAGCTTTGCCAGATTCAGTTTGAACATGGGATAAGTCTTACTAGGTGGCCGCAAAGGGTAGTGCAACATCCATGGGAACCAATGGTTGAAATCCCAACCCCACCTGAAAGGGGATATGGTCAATTGAGATATGTATGTCTCTATTGTAGTTGTGCTGAACATAGGGAAGAATCTCATCCCATGTGCGGAGATGCTTGGAATTGTACATGCGTAGAATATGCATGATCATCTGGTTGACATCCTCGGTTTGGACATCCGTCTAGGGGTGGAAGGTAGTGGATTTGGTGATGTTGGTTTCCACTAGTGACCAGAGTCTTGACCAAAATGTGATGAGGAATCGATTGTCCTAATCTTAGATGATGGTTTGTGGTATCCCAAAATGTACCCACACTTGTTCGAAGAAGATATTGGAAGTGACCTCTGCTGTGATTCTCTTCTTGCAGGCAACCATAATCACCATTTTAGAAAAATGATAAACCACCACAAAAACACAGTCATTTCCCCACTTGGTTGACGAAAGGCCTGACATCTATTCCATCGAGATGGATTCCTAGAGCCTTTCAGGAGTAGGAAGAGGGGTGTACATGCCTTGTTTTTTAATGGATGCTTTGGAAAGGACATAAACAATGCATGGCCTGATATACTTACTGACATTCTGTTGAAGTTTCAGCTAGTAGAGATGTTTTTGCATCACTGCCACTATATTCTCTTCGTCGAAGTGTCATGCCACCCAACTATAGTGGGATTCCCAAATTAGCTTCGCTTTCTCTCTTGAGGGAATGAAGAGGTGGCACATATGGCACAAAAACCACTCCTAAATATGGAAATCAATAAAATTTGTGTTTTCACCCAACATACGGTAGGTGGAGGTGAATTCAGGATCTCTCTCATAGAGTTGGGGCCATCCGGAGGTCTCATGGCCGTAAGAGTTTAGCACCATGGTGAGTGTTGTAACTGGTGTGCGGATGAGGAAATCAATGATATAATTGGTGCTTCCTGTATTATACTTGATTTTGAGATGGAACTACTGCAAGTATGTGGACCACTTCTAATGGCAATCATTCTACAATTTCCCTCATGTCTGCATGAACTGTAGCGACTTATGATCATTGTGGATGATTGTTTCCTTCCCGAGAATCTAATTCCTCCACTTGTGGAAGGATTGCACAATGGAGTACATTTATTTTTCATAAGTAGGGTAATTATGAATGACATTTTATAGTGTCTCACTATAATAGGCCATGGGGTGTCCGTGTTGAGTGAGAAATGTGCCCACAACATAGTTTGAAGCATTTGTCTCAATCTCAAAGGGATGTTGGAGGTCAGGTAATGAGAGAACTAGGTATGAGCATAAGAGTTTCTTCAAATCATCGAATTATTTCTATTATGACAGGCCCCACATGAAATTTTCCTTACCACCACCATTGGTTACTTGGTTGAGGGCCCATGCAATATGGGAGAATCCCAACATGAACCTGCGATAGAAATTGGCAAGGTCTAAAAATATATGAAGCTCAGTGAGTGTGGTTGGGGATGGCCAGTCACAAATGACCTGGATCTTGGTTAAATCCACATGTGTTCCATGCTCATCAACAATGTAGCCTAGGTACTGGACCCTGTCCATGCCAAAGGAGCATTTTTCCAAATTTGCATATAGTTTTTGCTGTCACAGAGTGTGCAGAACCTACTAAATATGTTGCAAGTGTTCCGCTCAATTATTGTTGTAGATGAAGATTTCATCAAGATACACCACCACAAAATAGTTGGTCAAATGTTGCAAGATATTGTCCATCATCCTCATGAAAGTTGTTGGGGAATTATTCAAACCAAAGGAAATGAACAACCATTCAAAAAGACCTCCTTTGGACTTGAAATAAGTTTTCCATACATCCGTCTGCTCTATTGGGACCTGATGGTAGACAAAGTTCAAATCAATATTACTAATGTATTTCCCCCCCTTGAGCTAGTCAAGGAGATTGTTAATTTGTGGAATAAGGTACTGGTTCCTAACTGTAATTTTATTTAGGGCCCAGTAATTGATGCAGAGTCACCAAGTCTCATCTTTCTTCTGCACAAGCATGGTTTGGATTCCACACGGTGATGAGATGGTTCAAATGTGACCCTTTTAGAGTAGTTCTTGGATATGAAACTTGATATCATAATTTTATAATAGAGAGTTGTTATAGAATGGCCCATTGGGTAGTGGTACGTTGGGGGCCAGATCGATTGAATGATTGACCTGACAGTGTAGAGGTACCCCAGTGGGTGAGGAGAAGATGTCTTTGTATTCTTTCATGACCTTATGCACTTGCTTCTGTTGCATGGAGATATCGGCCATTGAGGCTATGGATGTGGCTGCAACATTCCACTCACTTTGAGAGTGAATCACGAAGAATAGAAACTTCCCAATCTGAGATATGATCTTCCTGCATTGCTTGGAAGAGATTAAGGAAATGGAAATAGGTGGGACTACCTTGGGTATCCTATAAAATTTTCTATCCAAAGTAGTAATAATACTACGATGCCTAGAATCATATACAACATGAAATTTCCATAAATGAGGTTGGCCCAAAAGAACATCACAAAATTCAAGGGGAGAGACATCGCACAATACCTCATCTTTGAAGGGATTGATTCTGTAGGACATGCAACACTGTTGGCTGACATGAAGAACGCTTCCTTGGTGGAGCCATCTGATTGTGTATGGCTAGGGGTGCGAAGTTGTGAGCGGGGCCAACCGCTTGATGACCTCCACTAATATGAGGTTCTTTTGGCTACTGCTATCAACGATGAAGTGTAGTGGAGTACCCTTCACCCACATCTGTGAATGAAAGAGGTGTTTGCCTTCCTCTGGTTCATCAGGTTCACCAAGATGAATCTTGGTGGTAGCAATGGTGGCACTGGGTTTCATGTCAATAATTTGTCTCCCCCCCCTTTTTTTTTTTTCTGACTCTAAGTTGGAACCTGCATCTGATTCAAAGGATTTCACCTCAACCAACAATGACTGCTTTAAGCGAAAATCAACAGTGTTATGCCAAGAGATCTTATGGAAGTTGCCCTACTTCCCTATGTATTTATTCATCTTTCCTATGTCCTTCTTTGTTTATGGATTAGAATGGTTGTTCTGAGGCTATCCATATTTTGTTTGCCCTTTGTTCTGTAGGTTTGGGATGCCCTTTCCTTGCTTCTGCTGTGAGGGCTTCTCAGACCCAAACTGACGCATCTTTTGATTAAGATTCTTCTCAATTTTGAGAACATATCGATACGTCGCGCCCAAGGATGACATGTCCAAAAAATCCATTTATTTATGGATGTATCTATACAGATTGTCGTGGTACTTTAGCACCATATGTCGCTCAGAATCATAACTTCCAATAGGGTAGAATTGTTCCTTAATAGCACCCCTGAAGGACTCCCAGGTGAGTGCGACTGTAAATAATGAGGGTTCCTTTGTTTCCTTTTTCTCACAGAAAGTCTCCCATCAATATTTGACATGGGGGACAACTTTGAGGAGGAAAAATGTAATATTTTCTCTATTGGAAAAGTTTTGGAGAAACAAATACCCTTCTAGCATATTCAACCATTTTTATACAACATATTCATCTATTTGACCTTCAAATATGGGAATATTAAAGTTGATCTATACCTTGAAAGGGGTGACACCTCCGCTTGAGGAAGATGCATCACCTGTTGGTAGTCGTCGAAGGATTTGCGCAAAACTATCCATCATCTCGTTCCTTTGTTGCACGAGGGATTCCTCAATTTTTTTTTTGAAAGGATATCATGTCCCTTCATATTTATTTTCTCCTGCCATGGAAGGTCTCTTGGGCATGCAAGAGATTTTTTCCTCAAGAGAAATAAGCTCGAGACCTCGTCTAGGACATGCACTAAGAACGACAAGGAGCAGACCACTCTGATACCACTAATCCAGATTTTATGAGAAGAACGAAATGAATAGAGATTTATATTATGAACACATAGATACAATGAACAATAATAGAGATACAATAAAACTTGGCTTCTATTCAATAAAGAAATATGCTGAAACAAGCTTGCTAGAATGGTGGTAGCTTATCTCTGAGAAGAGATGTGATGACTACGCTCATTCACAAGAATATGGGTATAATGAGGATCCAAAGGCATTTTTTACATCAAACATCAATGCCAAAACCCTAGACATCCAAAAACCTAACCTTAGGAGATGAAGCGACAAAATTCATGTGGGCCCCGTTGGGGTAAGTTGGGACATCAACTTCCTGGGGTTGTAATTTTTTCATACAATCTTCGTTTTATGTGAATGATAGTTTGTTGGAAAGGTATATCAAAGGAATACACATTATGCCATCACACCAACTTTTTCTATAGTGTGACTGTGGTAGGCCCAAAAAAAGTTGTTTAGGGCCTCAAAACGACCCTAGCAGTTTAGGACCCGAAAAACTAGAAAACAACTGTCAAGACAACATCTGTATGTGAGCTAGTTGGAATAGGTGGGTGGCCATCAATATCCACTTGGCTCAGATTTCCAGCAAGTAATTATACTTTAGGACATCACCTTCGATGGTGCCATTTGTTTTACCCAGCGACAATCCCTATCGCTCTTGGTTGGGGCATTCATATTTTAAAAATGTTTCTAAAAAAATACATCTCATTGGCCAAACCTTGAGTATCCTAGAATCCTTTTTCAAACATATTTGGGTTTTTACCTATCAAACCACTCCTTTTACAACCTCATCAATTAGCACAACTTATCCCCAAATCTGGTTGTACCCCCTGACAATAGATTATGCTTTGTGGTTGTTGCCATTCTCTACCATCACTAATTCGACCCCAACCAAGGGAAGTTTTTGAGTCTCATGTATTCTTTACTTTGTCCATTTTACTAGTCAGTCAACCTCCTTACAAGTCAGTACTTGTTACCATCTTTGTTGAATTTGATTTCAAGGATCCCTTTTCTCCTTGTAGTCATGGTTCCGTACTTGTCGAGATCAACACAAGTTTCTAGGAAGATGAAAGTATCTTGTATTTCATTACACTATAAATGCAGAGTCTCAGATAAGATAGAGAGAGTTATTATTTATCTGTGCTTTCATTGACCCTCGTAATATTCAACATCAACATAATTTCATATTATGATGATTCTTACTACATGATAGTTGTAGTTCTCACTACTGGTGAAAGACCTTTGAATTTGATAGGCCATCAATGCCTATGAGTCATGAACACCCATCATAGTTTTGCATTCCACATTTTAGGGAAGGTTCCCATATTAGAACCATCATTTTTTGTTACTGACACCCCTAAGGGTGCTGTAGATCTCTACTCCATCAAGCTTTCAGTTACATTTACTTGTTTATGGTTTTATGGAACAAACATGGGGAATTCCAACCTCATTTGTATAAATATAATTATTATTTTCAAAGAAATTGGGTTACGAATGGTTCTCCCCTCTTCCCTCCAATTTATTGTCCTTGGATTTGTCTTCAACCATTTTCTCTTTCTCTACAAGAAGTTACTACACCAATAAAAATAAATGATGAATATGTATTTCATCTATACATTTTCTCCTAACCTCATACATTAGGGGGCATTTGTTATCACCTAAAATCACTCAACAAGATATCTAGGTGATCATCAGAGAAGTCATCAGTTTAACACACCAAATAGAATACTCTCAACATTAATAGGTTCCATTTATCAAAGTCAAAAACTATGGAAAGTGGGTTTCTGAATATTAGTGCATGCTACCAAAGATATGTTTTTTCTATTATCACACAATAACACAGATTAACAATCACAAATTTGAGCTATTATGATCTAGGAGGATCCAGAATGCTAAAAAATGATCTAGGAAGATCCAAAATGCTCAAAACTTGATATTCTCAAATTATTTTGAAAATGAATTCATTGCGTAGATCTTGATGATATCTTTCCAAAGATGCAAAAATCACCTAAAATGAAGTTCATATGAAAATGTTATGCCCGATCAAAGTTTGGTCAAACTAGGGAAAAAGTAAAAGTAGGGGTGCCACGTGGCAGACCCTCAATATGCCAAGTAGCATGTACCTAAAAGTTGTACAAATGACATGATAACATCATGCTGGCATCATTAGGATGATGTCGCTACATGACAGAGTGTCACATGTCGCTCATTTATGGCATTTTCAAGCACCCATGTGGACCAACAAAAAGTGCCACATGTCATCCAGATGTTGATATGGAAAGTACAATCAACAAGGTGACGTGGACCAATGGGCGAGTGCCAAGTGACATATTTGTATAGGTACAGGTGGAAGATGATGTGGTAGGATGTTGACTATGTAGATAGGTGGACCAATCAAAGAGTGCAACGTGCCACTCTATGATTGACCAATAATGGCTAAAGGGCATAAAGGTTGTTGGGTCGAATGGGAATTGAACCCATGACCTCGAGGAGAATATTTTGGGAATATTCCAAACTCTTAACTTTATCCTCCTACCATTGCACCACAATTACTTCTTGTTACAACAAACAAACTAACATTTATTTAAATGTAACAAATGTGGCTTGAGCATATAGGGGGTTGGTTAGGTTGACTTACCCTATAAAATAGTGTCTGGACCACGTACAAGAACATGGATTTTCATGCCATCATTGGAATGCATGCCAAGTTCAATTTTCTCATTTTGCATGCAAGAGGTGTTCTTATGTTGGATTTGTCTCATTTTGCATGCTATTGAGTTCTTTGAGAGAAGTATAGAGTCTTTATACTATTTTTTCTTAGAATTTCAAGAGAAATATGATGGTTATGTCTATTTTTTGTAAAAGTGCTATGTATGAAAAGTGTTAGTCCAATTTGTTTTATGTATGAGACACATAGTCTCGTTATGTGTGCAAAAAGGGGTCTTTAAGCAACTGCTCAGAACATAGTCAAGATTATACTCATTTTTCTCAGAATTTTGTGAGGAATTTAGTAATGACCTCTGTTTATGTGATTAAGTAGAAAAATTGAAGAGAGTATTCAAAAAGTTATTATTTGTAAGTCCATTCATTGTAATTTTGACATCTGAGCATTAATTGAGCAGTCTCACTGTTGAAAAAGGACTCGAAGATGTAGCCTAAGATGGGTGAAATCCGTTAATAAATTGTTTATGTGCCATTTGAATTGTGGTTGATCTTACTTTACTTCATTTCAAAATTTTATTTCCGCAAGTTATTCATAATTGTTATTGAAGTTTATGGATAAGTAAGACATTCACATGTTATTTTCAAATGGTCAAAGACGATCTTCATTTTATGAATCTGGTCGAATGTTTATGTGTATTTAATATTTAATTGACATATAAGTAATTTTAGATCAAGTTGGTATCATAGCTGGTTTTGATGTTTATTTGCAAGTGGATGCTTACGAGGTCCAAATCTAAGTGAGGTGAAGTCAAGCTTTCAAGTTATAATCCTGAAATTGGTTCAAGGAGCTTCACCTGAAGAGGAAAGATGTCTTCAACAAGAAATTTAGGTCCTTACGACTCTAAATATGATTTCTTCAAGGAATTTAATTTGATGAATACCATGGTGGAATAAATGTATGAGGATCGAAATAAATCCAAGGGAGAAGGTACATCAGTAAAAAATGAAGCAGTTGAAGAAAAAAGAGAAGGTGAAGAACTTCCATAGCCTCCTTCACCCTCATTATCATCTTCTTCTGATGAAAGTGAACATTATTTTCATAAGAGAAAAAAATATTCTAATAATTCTTCTCATTCTGATGATTTTACTTTATTAAAGCTATATGTAAAGTGTTATCCCTAAAGTATGCACCATATTGCTATGGCACAAAGCTAGGGCACCTCAGTTTTTGCCATGATTTAGACTGATTTTGAATCAGGTATTTTCAAGTGGATCAGATGGAATGAATGTCTCATATGAAGGATTAAGAATTTATCCCAATGAGTAACAACACTCTGTAATGTTAGGGGCACACACCTTAAAATATTGACACCTTATGAACATCATGAAAAGAGGAAATAAAACAAAGGAATGAACACATATGCTAACAATCTGTCCATCTCACATATTCATTCGGAAGACATTTAGATACAAAACATTGTCTTGTATCAAAATGAAAATATTTGAATACAAATTATAAAGAACAGACCATTACCAACAAAATATTCATTGTAATATGATATGAACCTGCATGTGAATATATGCATTGCAAAAACTATCTTTGAATTCAAATAAGAAGAATTAACTATGTCAAACTTAACAAAGTGATTGATCTATGAGAACAAAATGTTGCAGGTCCTGCAAAACATGATTTCTATCCTTCACATGGGTTCTTCAAAATCTTTCACTTGAATCTCTTCTCTTCCTAAAGGAAAAAGAAAACCCCCCAGCTTTCTTCCAAGAGGAAGATCCCCCTCTTCTTTCACAATTCTTGCTTAAATATAAATTACAATGATTATTTGAGAATAACATGTTCAAACTAAGATCCAAAACAAAGGGATCTAATCCCAATCTATAGAATAAAATCATGATATAATCTCCAGGTTGAATGGATGAAGTGGCTGTTGATTGGCATTTAGAAAAATCAACGAAATATGGAAAATCAACAAAACTTGGAAAAATCAATCTTAAATCTCTACCTGTAGCTCTCAAATGGTTGACTTTTTTCAAGAAACGGCTCGTGTGGAAGCTAAATAAGACCAATTTTAAAGTGGGGATTTGAGTGTTTTTCCAAATTACACATCGTTTGATCGAGAAACATGTCAGAAGATGACTGCAAAAACAATCACCTGTAGAACATTCTGCATTTTTACCAAAACCGTTAAGGAATTTCCACATTGATATTTCCCATGTTTCAACCTTTTTATCCCATAGAACTTCTTTAGTATCTGGTGTACACTCTTTTACATTCATTATGGTTTCTTAAATATGATGTTAGAATACCCGTGTTTTTGTAGTGCACTTTAAACAATAATGTTATTTCTGTGTTACAAGAACCACACTGTTCTTGCAGTGAATAAAGTTTGAACCATAAACACTTAGGAAAGATTTGCAAATGAGAAATTAAATTGATCCATCCCTGATGTGACAATACAATCCTATGTAACCACTTTGAGCGTGCCTTACATTCTTGAAAAAGGCTTATGGATCAAGTTACACTTAGGAGCATTTGGGCATATAGTTTTAGGTGCTAACATTGGCTCCATCTTGGGATGATGTGCTCCTTGTGAGACATTAAGAACTAAAGAACCATTCCTTATTTAATTTATGTAACCTACAAAATTTTTATGCAACCATACTAAAAAAAAACCACAAAAACCAAATTGCAAACTGAAATTGCTTGGTACCAGTGTCTCCATTGGGCTATGGAGTCATTTATTACTGATCTAATATAGTGCATACCATAATAGGATGAAAATTAAGATGCTCAGATAATGAGATTATTCAACACACCTCCTACTCTTAATCAACAAATATCATGCCAATCATGTATATACAAATTTCCAATGTAGCCAAGAACACATTTGACAAACAAAGTGATATTCTTCTTTGTAGCTAAATGAAATATTGCAAAAAAAAAGAATTTTTTGTAGAAAAAATTTAATTGTCATTTTATACTTGTCATTGCAATTAGATTGCATGTCGAATGCTGCAACATTTAGGATTATTTGAATAAATGAATCCATCCAAACCGTTATTGGATCTTGAAGAACATGATCAATCTTCAACTAATTTAAAATAAGTTGTCGCTTTATAATTTGTTCTCCATTAATAAGATCATGATCATTTTAACCCTCTTGAAACAACTAATGAATATCACATATCTCAAGACAATCAGAGGCAACAACAAATTCTTGAAACATTAGATTATTTTCTTGGGTAGAAAATACTTCAGCAGTATCCAAAACAACAAGGTTGTCATGAGAATCATAAAGTAACAACAAAGTTTCACTAATTCCAAAAGAAAAAACAACAGGCTCAATGAAACCTTCACTTTGAATAACCGCGTCCTCATGCATCTAACATGAACTATCATCATGAATTTTGTGATTAAATCAATGGTGCAACAATTGAAATTCTTGACAACATTCACATAAAGGAAATTAGTTGAATACATGCCTTTACAATAAAATTAAATATAGCATGAAATTCCTTCAATGAAGAGACACTAGATAGAGGTAAATATCTAAACTATCCTTGTTCTTTTCCTTCTAATGAATTTCTAAACATATTGATTAAAACACCCTCATGAATAATAGTCATTTGATGCATACGTTCATGAAAATCCAATTAAAAATCATAAGGAATTTCCCAATCTTCCCCTTTAAACTTTGGAAGACATCTTTCCCATTCATCTCTTTCAGGCACAGGGTTTTGAAATCTAGGTACATTAGAGAAATACAAAAACTACATACCTCTCAGCCAAAATGGATTCCATTTCTTTTGAAATTCTGTACTAGTGGAGTTGCCTGTGGATTCTTTAACCATGACGTCTCCAGGTGAATTATCTGCAGTCTGAATGTGTCTGGTTTTTGGTCACCATCAAAAACTATATATAATCATTTTCATTATCCTAGGGAAATATTACTTCGTTACCCTGTTCCTTGGAAACGTCGCCAAAATAATTTATCCCTAAAGTCTGCACCAAGTTGCTATGGCACAAAGCTAGGGCACCTAAGTTATTGCAATGATTTATATTGATTTTGAATAAGGTATTTTCAAGTGGATCAGATGGAATGAATGTCTCGTATGAAGGATTAAGAGTTTATCCAAATAAGCAACAACACTATGTAATTTCAGGGGCATGCGCCTTAACAACTTGAGACTTTATGAACAACATGAAAAGGGGAAATAGAACAAAGGCATGAAAACATAAGCTAACAATCTGTCCATATCACATATTCACTCGGAAGATATTTAGATACAAAACATTGTCTTGGATCAAAGTCAAAATATTTCAATACAAATTATAAAGAACATACCATTAAAAACAAAATCTCCATTGTAATCTGATATGAACCTACATGACAATATATGCATTGCAGCAACTATGTCTGCATTCAAATAAGAATAATTAAAGGAGGAATACAATATATACTTAGTCAAACTTAACATAGTGATTTATCTCTAAGCACAAAGTGTTGCAGGTCCTCCACAACATGATTTCCATCCTTCATATGGGTTCTTCGAACTCTTTCCACTCAAATTGTTTGTCTTCCCAAAGGAAAAATAAAACTCCCTAGCTTCTTTCCAAGAGGAAGATCCCCCTCTTCTTTCACAATTATTTCTTAAATAGAAATTACAATGCTTAATTGGGAATAAATAATTCAAAATAAGATCCAAAACAAAGGGATATGATCCTAATATATAGCATGAAATCATGATATAATCTCCAGGTCGAATGGATGAAGTGGTTGTTGACTGGGCGTTTAGAAAAATCAACAAAATCTGGAAAAATCAGTCTTAAATATCTACCTGTAGCTCTCAAACGGTTCGCGTTTTTGGGAAACAACCCTCTTAATATCTAAATGAGACCATTTTGTAAATTGGTGTTTGAGGTATTTTCCAAATGCCACACCATTTTCTCGGGAAACATGTCAGAAGATGGTTGAAAAAAAACGACCTATAGAAAATTCTGCATTTTTACCAAAACTGTTAAGGAATTTCCACATTGATATTTCCCATGTTTCAGCCTTTTTATCCCATAGAACTTCTTTATTAGCTGGTTTATAATCTTTTATATTCATGATGGTTTTTGAAATGCGCTGTCGGAATACCCGTGTTTTTGTAGCACACTTTAAACAATAATGTTATTTCTGCGCTACAAGAATCACACTATTCTTGCAACGAATAAAGTTTGAACCATAAACACTTAGGAAATCTTTGCAAATGAGAAATTAAATCGATTCATCCCTGATGTGACAATATAATCCTATGTAACAACTTTAAACATGCCTTACATTCTTGAAAAAGGCTTATGGATCAAGTTAAGCTTAGGAGCATTTGGGCATATAGTTTTAGGTGCTAACATAAAGTTTTATTTTCCTACTTATGATGGAGAGTTGAATGAAGAGAAGTTGTATAATTGGGTCAAATAGATTGAAGTATTTTGCAGGATACATAAAATCATACAAGACAATGCAAGGATACAGTTCGATACTCTTTGTCTGATCGACACAAATTTGATATGATGGGAGAGTTAGATACAAGTTGGTATTATTCAACATGGTAAAATCATTTCTTCATGGGTTGAATTTGTTGTTTCATTAAGAAAGAAATTTGATCCATTATCTTATATGAAAACATCAATGGTTGCTTGGAAACATTTAAGACAAGGAAAATGGAAAAATGTTCAAGCTTATACACAGACATTTAAGAAGAAGGAATTATCTTTGGGAATTCCATTACATACTCCTGAAACTCTTCTAAAGTAGATTGGTGGTATGTACTCATATCTTTTCCATACTATATTGATGTTTAATCCTACTAATATTGATGAAGTATTTGTACAAGTTACACATATTTAAGTCAACAGAGAAAAACATGTTGAGGATATGTCAATGGAGCCACGTGAATTCGAGGAACAGTCAAAGGAAAAAGGGAAGTGTAAGAATACAACTATAGTGAAGAAGGATGAATAGAAGAAGCATACATGTTCTCACCACAAGAAGAAAGTTATTGATGAGAAGCATTGTTGGAATTTGCATCCATAATTGAAGCCAAAGTGGGCTCAATCTAGGAAGGGTAAAAGGAAGACCATGACCACAGTTCAGGATCTTGGATCAGATTTTGATGATGAAATTAAGGTTACAACTATGAGAATCAAAAGTAAATATTTTGTTGTAAGTTTCAGTTCATGTACTACTTCTTGAAATTCTAATGTAATCCCTGATGGAAAGAAAATAAATGACCTTTTTCACATACGATTTATCTCAAAGCACACTAAGATTGATACACTTGTTGATAGTGGATCACAAATGAATCTTATTTCAGAGCAAGTTGTTCATAATTTGGGATTGGCAGCTAGGCCTCATCCGAGTCTGTATCCTTTGGGTTGGATTTGTGATAATGATCAGGTACAAGTAACTAAACAATGTAAGTTACAGTTTGAGATCACATCCAATTTCATTGATGAGGTAGAGTTAGATGTGGTTCAACTTGACATTTGTAGGATGATTTAGGGAAGTCCATACTTGTATGACAAGAAGGCCATTTTCTACAAGGAACATAACAAGTATCATCTTTTCTAGGATGGGATCGAGTTCATTATGAGATCTCATCATATGAAGACTAATTTGATAGTTGTCACTATAGGGCACATGAAATCATAGTATCAAAGATTTAGATTTACATCCTACGGTTGAAAGTAGGACAAGTCCTTTGGTTGATGTTGTTCCTGTTAATTAGGGAACATATGTTGATGGTGCATTCTGTTTCGCATTTGTATTTTCAATTTTGTTGTTCAATTTATTAATAATTAGTGGAGTATGGTTAGCCACTGCAACAATGAATGACATAGTTTATGAATTTAAAGGAGTAATTAACTTGGTCAACAATGTTGTTTCAATATTCATTATGGTTGTGATGAGCTAGGTGCTCGTTACCCAAGCATGAAGGATGGATGATAGTGGACAAGTGAGGTGACAATATCCTTATTTCATTTTTGAATGATCCATACTTTTGGAGGTCCAAAAGTTCTTCAGTGGGGAGGTGTGATCTAGGAGGATCCAAAATACTAAAAAATGATCTAGGAAGATCCAAAATGATCAAACATTGATATTCTCATATGATTTTTAAAATGAATACAATGCTTAGAGCTCAACAATATCTTTCCAATGACTCAAAAATTGTCTCAAACGGAGTTCATATGCAAAATTTATGGCTAGTCAAAGTTTGGTCAAACCAGGGAAAAAGTCAAGCAAGGGTGCCATGTGGTAGGCCCACATGATGCCATGTGTCCTATCCATACAATTCATACAAATAATAGGATGATGTCACATTGATATCAGTAGGATGATGTGGCAACACAATAGAGTGACACATGTCACTCATTTTTGGCATTTTCAGGCACCGACGTGGACCAATAAAAAAGTGCCACATGTCATCGGTACAATGACGTGGAAAGTAAAATAAATAAGGTGATGTGGACCAATGGGTGAGAAATAGGTGGAGGATTTGTAAAGGTATAGGTGTCATATGACATGGAAGTATGTTGACTATGCAGACAGGTGGACCAACCAAAGAGTGCCATGTGGCACTCTGTGATTGGCCAATAATGGCTAAAGAGCATAAAGGTTGTTGGGTTGAATGGGAATTGAACCCATGACCTTTGGGAGAATATTCTGGGGAATATTTTAAAGTCTTAACTTTATCCTCCTAACATTGCACCACAATTACTTCCTGTTACAACAAACAAACTAATATTTATTTAAATGTAACAAATGTGGCCTGAGCATATAGGGGGTCGATTAGACTGACTTACCCTGTATAAAATAACACCTGAACCATGTACGAGAACATGGATTTGCATGTTAGCATTGGAATACATGTCATAGAAGTTTTTTCCAAGTGCATATTGCCTCATTTTGCGTGTAATAGGTGTTCTTATGTTGGATTTGTCTCGTTTTGTGTGATATTGAGTTTTTTGAGGGAAGTATAGAGTTTTTATACTCATTATTTCTCATAATTTCGAGAGGAATTTGATGGTGATGTCTATTTTGTGTAAAACTTCTATGTATGAAAAGTCTTAGTCCAATTTTTTATGTATGAGACACATAGTCTCGTTATGCATGCAAAAAAAGGGGTCTTTAATTACCTGTTCAGAACATAGTCGAGTTTATACTCATTTTTCTCAGAATTTCGTGAGGAATTCAGTATTGAAATCTATTTTTGAGATTGAGTAGTAGAATTGAAGGGTGTCTTCAAAAAATTGGTATTTGTAAGTCCATTCATCGTTATTTTGGCATTTGAGCATTAATTGAGCAGTCTCATTTTTGAAAAGGGACCTGGAGACATAGCCTAAGATGGGTAAACTCTGTTAACAAATTTTTTATGTGCCATTTGAATTGTGGCTGATATTAATTTACTTCATTTAAACATTTTATTTCCACAATTTATTCATCATTATTATTGAAGTTTATGGATAAGTAATACATTCACATGTTATTTGCAAATAGTCAAAGATGATCTTCATTTTCCAAATTTGGTTGGATGTTTATGTGTATTTAAGATTTAATTGAAATCTAAGGATTTTCGGATCATATTATCATGATCAACGTGATTTTCATCATAAAGACCCATGTTTATCCATAAAATGACACATTAATGATCCCACTCGGATCTCACACACCCTCAACTCAAATGTACTTCAGGAGGCTCACTATCCATTCATATGAATAGATTTGGGACCAATAAAAGGCACCTATATGGAGGATCCCCTTTCATATTGATAACTAGATAGAAAAAATATTGAAATGAACCTATAAAAGGATGCCTTGGGTATGGACAATGAGAAGACATTCATTGTAGTGTTATGTTGTTATTTTGAACCTTGATAATCCCTAATTCTCCCTAGTTCATTCAAGCATCCATAGCCAAGATTTGTTTGGTGTGCCAAGATTCTCACCCCTTGAGAGTTTGGGTATAATACTTCAATCCATTTTCATTTTTTAAGAGAAAGAAGAAGGTTCTAAGCGGGAACAACAAGGACCCTTTGAAGGAGGAAGAGGGGAGCATTTTCTCTTTGATTTCACTACGGTGTTATCAATATATCCTTTCCATTGGTAACAATTCTCATTTTTTATTTTTTTTATTTTTTATGTGTTATTCCTCATGCATTGTCTTGTTTATGTGTACTTTCAATTTATCTTTCATTGTGGTTCACTAACCATTTCATTTCATTAACTGTGGTGCTAAGTACAACCTATATTGACACTCAAGGGGCTGTTGCTTGCTCACTCTAGTGACAAAAGAGTCCCAACATGGTTGTTACAAAAATGGTTAGAGTGATTACTGAGTATCTTCGAGGATTCAACCTGCATGCAATCTCTTCAAGTCCTTGTGCAATATTGGAGCAGGCTATTTTGGGGAAATTCACAACAATTTTGGAGGATAGTTGGAGTGCATGCCAGAAAAGAAGGAAAAGCAACGTGAGAAAGAGGAAAAGGGAAAGGAAGAAAGAAGGAAAATGCGACGAGGAAACAATTGGATCGAGGACCAGAGACACATAGAAGGTTGTAATGTGGACAAACCTAATCCACTTAGGGTTAGGGTTTTGATCATGATGTAATGGTTTTAACCCACTTTTTGTACTATAAATATGTCTTGTATGAGGAAGATAATATATCATGTTTTTGGATGAGTTTTGAGTCGCAGATACTAGTTTTGAGAGCCATGGATCTATTATTGAGTCAGTTTTGGAGATGCATCTATTTTTTAGTTGTAACTAAGGGTCAGGTCACAAGATGTGGAGCTTGGTGCAACACTGGTTAGCCTCACCATTAACAAACGTTTGATGTAATGCATGCAACGTAGAGACTTGAAGATGAATAATAAAGAAGCCAGATCTTTGTGGACATAGCCCAGGGGGGTGAACCATGGTAAAATACTGCGTCAATGTGTGGAATTTTGAACTTTTGTCTTTTATGATGAATGAATGGATGAGTGAATGAATCTGTTAAAGTTAAGTTACAACACACACTAGAATATTTATGTTATTTTCTACATAATGAATGTCAAAGGTTAAATGAATGGTAGATATGAATGGTGGTATGGTATATCTGATGAATGTTGAAGTAAAATAATATGTCTAAAATCCCCATGAGAAACATCCCTTATATGAATACAGACATATGGGTCATGCAGTCACCCATAAGCCATATCGGGTGAGACTGTGATGTGCACTCTATACATAGTGTTTCCTTTTGGTCTCCAGAAGGGCCTATGATTTATAGGGTTTTGTTGGAGAACTAAGATAGAACCCGGGTCAGCCCATACATCCTAAAAATGGTTTTGTTTCTGGTTGGAACTCAAAAGATTGTATTGGAAAGGATTTGATGAGAAGGACAATGAAGATAATGCAATGGTAGAAAGGGATGTTTAGGCCATATAATCTAACTAAGTAGGAGATTGAAATATGGTTGGAAACAAAACAACTCAAGTTCACGCATAAAGACAATAGAAGTTCCAAGTATACACAATGTCAATATTTGGAAATGTATGTGTTTACTGATTTGCATGAGGCTTTTTTCTGTTATTTTCCAGAATTGTTGCAGGAGTGGATATTGAGGTTGAAGGAAACTCATCCAACTAATCAGATAAGGCTAGTAGAGTGGACTACTAATAATATTGCATGCTTGGAAAGAGTTAATAATAAATTCATGTGCACAATGGATTTCTGGTTATACAATATTGTTGCAGGATTTATTTATGATTTTGTAGTCAATACTGTGAAGTCATACACTACTATAGAGCAATAATTTTTGAAGAAACAAGAGGAAGGTACATTTGATCACTTTACACATTGATCAAGATTTTATTGCATGATAAACGAGTGATGACAATGGTGTTAGAAAAATAAATCACTCTACGTGCATGGGGGAATCGGGGGAAGCTTTAAGGAATATTTGAGATATCGAGAGGGCTCTGGAGAGAAGCTAGAAGAAGGAAGCAATGGACCCCATTAATATGGATGAGGAACATACCAAGGAGATATTTAACAAAGCAAGAGTGACACGTAGTGGAAGACCTTACCAATATAAGATCAATAGTAAGAAGAGGGAAGTAGTAGAGCGAGAGGGCTTGGAAAATGATGAGGAAGAGGTAGAGGATGTCTGTGCGAGGGGGTTGATTGAGGGAATCATGCATGCCACATATGAGAGGAAAACTAGAGGTCAAGGGTCCAACGCAGAAGAAGGCTCTCCATTCCAGATCCGAATTAGCATGGAACCCACAACCACATGTGCAACTAAGACATCTAAAGAATAATAACTGTTTAGACAACTAGTGATTATTGGTAGAAGGATTTTAGTAGGACGTGGGTACAGTGGAAATTCAAGTGAAGGTACAAATTCAACTAGTAGTAGTCAACTATCTACATCGCACGGTGGTGGGAGTACAATAAATTTCACAATGGAAGGAGTAGATCCAACTATTCAGTTACCAGAGTTCTGTGGAGAAGGGTCAAAGGACCCAAAGAAGAATTTATTTATCTGTGATAAGTTTTGGGAAGCTAAGCACATTATAGATGAAGATACAAACTTTGTGCAGTTTGAAATCACATTCAGGGACCACACATTGGACTGGTATATGGGTCTCGCAGTAAACAGTCCACAAGGAGTGCCTACAACTGTCAAAAATGTGAAGAAGGAATTAATCAATGAGTTTCGACAATCAAGTTGAGAGGATCAGTTCATGAATGAGATGATTGAAATCAAACACAAGCCAAGAGAATCAATTTGGGAACTTGATTAGAAGTTCAAGAGATTGAAAGGTAAGTTGAAGTACCCTATCACAAATATGCATCATAGAAATTTATTTGTAAATTCTTTATTGCTACATTTGAAGTATCCATTGAGGAAACATAAGTTACAGACTCAAGCTAAGGCTCTGCAAGCAACCTTGCAATTAGAGGAAAATCAATATAAACATACAGATCTAGTTGTGGAAGAGATGAGAGCATATTTGAAGAACTTGACATTTCAGTTGAATCAGAATAAGGGAAAGGAAAAGAGGGAATATGTCTGGTGCACATTATGCAGAACAAAAGGACATCATAAGAATGAGTTCCCAACCTTTGCACAATATTTGGGAACATGAATGATGAATCTTTTATCCACGGGAGGACTATGGTGTGAGATATGTAGAACACATGGACATGATCCTTATCATTGTCCCATGATGCAAAAGTATCAAACAATACCCAAGAGTAAATTTTGAAACTTTTGTAAGTTAGTAGGACACGAGGATAAGGATTGCAAAACTTTGGAAATAATGAAGGAGAGGACTTCAAAAACTTATAGGGTGCAGGATGAATTAATTATAGGACAAACTATGCAACAATTTACAACGTAGTTGCATTATAATAATGCACAACGGTTTGTAGCACTACTGTAGTATAATAACATGCAACAATTTGCAACACCATCATAGTATAATAATGCACAACTGTAGTACAATTAAACACCACAGTATAATACACTACACAGAGACAAGCAAGGAAATAGAGGAGGCTTCAGAGAAGGAGGTCATGGAGGAAGATGATTTGGAAGAGTTAGAGGACCAATGACTTGTCACAATTTTCAAAAACTTGGGAATTATGCAAGGGATTTCCCACAAACACTAGCTACATGCATATATTGTCATGCAACAAAACATGATACAGAAGAATGTTCGACACTGTTGACAAAGATACATGAAAAGAGGAATAAGAACAATAAAAAATTTCAATAGATTGTTGTGGAAACCAAAGAAGAGAATGGGAAGAAGATCAATATAGTTACTAGAAGTGGAGCCAAAATAGGAGCAGATGAAACAAATCAAAATATGGACCAACACTAGTGGATCAAGAAGAAGGAGAAGGAGAGATTCAAGGAGGCAAGACAAGATATTTTGAAGGAGAATATTGTGTCTACTTCAAGTACAAATCCAGGAGATGATGTACTAGTATATGACATGCCTCATCTATTTGATCAGACCAACATAGATCAACCTTTAGAACAAGTAAGTATTCTGAGAAAAATTTTGTGGTCTTGTGTGAAGTTGTTGAATGATAAAAACTCTTTACAAGTATTACAAAGTCTGTTAGAGAAATGAAAAAGTACGATAGGAAGCAACAATTCTTTTGGAGTATTTGATACCTAGTCTATGCATTGTAGCTATTACAAACATGTTAGAAAGAGGTGCAGTGCAGGAAATATTGGCTCAACTTATGGAACTGGAAGAAGACAAGATCATAGATGGTTTCCATCTGGAAGTAAAGAAATAAAAGGAAAAAACCATGGCATGACAGACATATAAAGAAGAAAAAATTTAAGGAAGGAGAGCTGGTTCTCCACTATGACAATAAATATTTGCAGCACCTAGGGAAGATTAGGATGCATTGGCTAGGTCCATATGAGATAAAGTCTATCATAGATGGAGGTGTCGTGGAACTTCAAGATTTAACATGCAAGGAGATTCAAGGATTGGTGAATGGTAGTCAAATGAAACTGTATAAGGATAGTCAAAATAACAACTCCTAGTAGTTGCAGCGTAGAGAGTAGACTTGTACATATTGTATATAGCAGGAATTAGAAGAGAAAAAGAGAAGAAAAAAGTGTAAAAATGCGAAATGGACAAAATATGTAGTATATAGATAAAAGGGTATACAAATAGTTGAAGGATACAACACACAAAAAAAGTTAGTAAGTGGTACGACAAAACCTAAAGACACTACGTGACAGGCAAAGATGAATGTAGCCCGATGAGACAGAAAGTGGTCGGAAAAAGAAACAATGGTGACCGGTAAAGTAAGGCACATTTATGACAGAGGTTATAAAAGGGGAAAAGCATAAAAAGGTAAACAATTAATGTGATTTAGATCAAATAAGAGAAAATGAGTGAACATATTGTGATTTTGTGAGAAGTTGTGAAGAGTCAAGCCTATATTTACAACAGGTTTTACCCGAACTAGAATAATGACACCATTGAAGTTCGGAGCACCCAACCAGTTCGCAAGAAGGACAATAAGTTCCAACAAACCAACGAAGGATGAAACAGGGGTGGTAGATGTGTATGAGATCTCATCACTGATGAGTGAGTTAGTTAGTTCGACACTTGTTGAGGAGAAGAAACCACAAGAAGAAGCAACAAAGGTAAACCATGCAGAAGAGGGACAAAACCCTAGCATATAAGGAACCCCTAACATAGAAAAACCAAGAGTGATGCACACAAAAGGAGAAAAAAATGAAGAAGATGATGAGTAGTCAGAATCAGATGAACCCAATGCATCGTAGAGCCCTAAGAAAAAACAACCCCGAGAGGCCTAGGATATTACAAGTAAGCATGACAATGACTCATATTAGGCACGAATGAAGAAATACAGAACAAGAAAGTAGGTCCATCAAAGAAGAAAACAAATCTAGCAGTAATAGTAGCATGCACACAGAAGCAGGTTTCACTATCATTGCCCCAAATTCCATAATCAATAATAGTTGTAGAAGACGTGCTAAGGTTTGTTCCGAAACTGAGTTTCCTGAGCTTGCATAGGAAATTTATATGGAGAACAAAGGGACAATTTCATTAGGAGTTCCAATATTAGAACCCAAACAGTGGATTACAAGGTTGTACAATACATGCATAATGAATTTGTTAGAAATCCCACACTTTGGTAGGAGGAAGGATGTCAATGCCTACGTGAGGTGACTACTAGCGAGAGTACATGGAGGATTTTTTTGGATGGACAGATATTTCCCCATTGATGTAGACCTAATTTCAAAGATTACCAGTATTCCAAAAAAGGAGTGAAGCTAGAACAATACTTAGATGAAAAAATGAAGGAAAATACAACCACAGAAGAAGTAAAAATCTCAATTTGTCACTGACAGGGGAAGCAGAGGCATGATTATCAAAAACATAAATGAGACAGCAACAAGATTCATGAAAAATATGGTGGCTTGAAATTTACTAAGAAAATGTCACAAGGAAGAGGCACCAACAAGAGTGGTATAAGCAGTCGTGCAGTGTGTGAAGGGGACAATAGTTAGTTGGGAACCATACTTGCTGAACCTATTTTTGGAGGATTTCCATGATGCACATGATTCTAGGACATAGTTCCATTATTCTTGGTTGCTTATTTTGATAGCCTTATGTCATGGGAAGAACCAAAATGATCATCCTTATGTGATAGGAGAGGAAAGTGTCACGTAGCAAGGTATACAACCTTGTGGCACCGTGCATATCCTTTTTAGTGGAAATCTAATACCATCAATTTTGGCATGTTTTTTGAGGAGATGCAAGAGAAGATAGCAGACAAATGGAGGATCTCACCAGGAGTGGTGAAGGAGAATGAAGGGATAGAAAATTTCAAAGAATCTAGACACAACATGTGGATACAAGCAAAGAGACACCGTAAGAAGAAATGATTGAAGATGCAATATTGTATCACAACAAAAGAAGTACAATGGGTGATAAGGGAATTCTTGTATCAGTGGAAGCTACTAGTGGATGAAAAGAAAGGAATAAAGGGTAATGAACAAGCAAGAAATAGAAAATCAAGTAGTCCAACATTGAATACAAAGAAAGCATCAGAGCACACTCAACCAATAGAGAGTAGGGAGACAATAAATAAGTAGAGGAATAATGAAAAAATACCTAGGGAATCAATACTAGAAACTAATCACGTAGAAAGAACAAATGGGGAAGATCAGAAAAAGGATAACATCCATAACTAGGAGGAAGGAAGTGGAGACCTACCAGAGGCGAAGAACCCTGTGTAGACATAGACAACACCAAAGAGAATATTAGTGACGAAGATAGGAGGACAATTCAAGAAGATGTAGGTGCACAAGGACACCCTCAACTTACAGTAACTGAGGATGATGTAGAATTGGTGGCAAAAAAAGTGCAATATCGAGGAGAAGAAGCATTATACGTCGTGGATTCAAAAAGAGAAGAATTAATGAAAAAGTTGATGGAGGTTAAATAAGTTTTGGAAAACCTACATATTAATGTAGAACAACAAAAAGGCACAAGATATTAGGAGCAAACCCATGAAGAAAAATAGAAAGTATAAACAACAAAAATGGGAAGTGATATTTTCCAAATCAAC
>ML777057.1:849476-866580 GCA_009831015.1 Picea engelmannii | reverse complement strand
AGTTTGAACCATAAACACTTAGGAAATCTTTGCAAATGAGAAATTAAATCGATTCATCCCTGATGTGACAATATAATCCTATGTAACAACTTTAAACATGCCTTACATTCTTGAAAAAGGCTTATGGATCAAGTTAAGCTTAGGAGCATTTGGGCATATAGTTTTAGGTGCTAACATAAAGTTTTATTTTCCTACTTATGATGGAGAGTTGAATGAAGAGAAGTTGTATAATTGGGTCAAATAGATTGAAGTATTTTGCAGGATACATAAAATCATACAAGACAATGCAAGGATACAGTTCGATACTCTTTGTCTGATCGACACAAATTTGATATGATGGGAGAGTTAGATACAAGTTGGTATTATTCAACATGGTAAAATCATTTCTTCATGGGTTGAATTTGTTGTTTCATTAAGAAAGAAATTTGATCCATTATCTTATATGAAAACATCAATGGTTGCTTGGAAACATTTAAGACAAGGAAAATGGAAAAATGTTCAAGCTTATACACAGACATTTAAGAAGAAGGAATTATCTTTGGGAATTCCATTACATACTCCTGAAACTCTTCTAAAGTAGATTGGTGGTATGTACTCATATCTTTTCCATACTATATTGATGTTTAATCCTACTAATATTGATGAAGTATTTGTACAAGTTACACATATTTAAGTCAACAGAGAAAAACATGTTGAGGATATGTCAATGGAGCCACGTGAATTCGAGGAACAGTCAAAGGAAAAAGGGAAGTGTAAGAATACAACTATAGTGAAGAAGGATGAATAGAAGAAGCATACATGTTCTCACCACAAGAAGAAAGTTATTGATGAGAAGCATTGTTGGAATTTGCATCCATAATTGAAGCCAAAGTGGGCTCAATCTAGGAAGGGTAAAAGGAAGACCATGACCACAGTTCAGGATCTTGGATCAGATTTTGATGATGAAATTAAGGTTACAACTATGAGAATCAAAAGTAAATATTTTGTTGTAAGTTTCAGTTCATGTACTACTTCTTGAAATTCTAATGTAATCCCTGATGGAAAGAAAATAAATGACCTTTTTCACATACGATTTATCTCAAAGCACACTAAGATTGATACACTTGTTGATAGTGGATCACAAATGAATCTTATTTCAGAGCAAGTTGTTCATAATTTGGGATTGGCAGCTAGGCCTCATCCGAGTCTGTATCCTTTGGGTTGGATTTGTGATAATGATCAGGTACAAGTAACTAAACAATGTAAGTTACAGTTTGAGATCACATCCAATTTCATTGATGAGGTAGAGTTAGATGTGGTTCAACTTGACATTTGTAGGATGATTTAGGGAAGTCCATACTTGTATGACAAGAAGGCCATTTTCTACAAGGAACATAACAAGTATCATCTTTTCTAGGATGGGATCGAGTTCATTATGAGATCTCATCATATGAAGACTAATTTGATAGTTGTCACTATAGGGCACATGAAATCATAGTATCAAAGATTTAGATTTACATCCTACGGTTGAAAGTAGGACAAGTCCTTTGGTTGATGTTGTTCCTGTTAATTAGGGAACATATGTTGATGGTGCATTCTGTTTCGCATTTGTATTTTCAATTTTGTTGTTCAATTTATTAATAATTAGTGGAGTATGGTTAGCCACTGCAACAATGAATGACATAGTTTATGAATTTAAAGGAGTAATTAACTTGGTCAACAATGTTGTTTCAATATTCATTATGGTTGTGATGAGCTAGGTGCTCGTTACCCAAGCATGAAGGATGGATGATAGTGGACAAGTGAGGTGACAATATCCTTATTTCATTTTTGAATGATCCATACTTTTGGAGGTCCAAAAGTTCTTCAGTGGGGAGGTGTGATCTAGGAGGATCCAAAATACTAAAAAATGATCTAGGAAGATCCAAAATGATCAAACATTGATATTCTCATATGATTTTTAAAATGAATACAATGCTTAGAGCTCAACAATATCTTTCCAATGACTCAAAAATTGTCTCAAACGGAGTTCATATGCAAAATTTATGGCTAGTCAAAGTTTGGTCAAACCAGGGAAAAAGTCAAGCAAGGGTGCCATGTGGTAGGCCCACATGATGCCATGTGTCCTATCCATACAATTCATACAAATAATAGGATGATGTCACATTGATATCAGTAGGATGATGTGGCAACACAATAGAGTGACACATGTCACTCATTTTTGGCATTTTCAGGCACCGACGTGGACCAATAAAAAAGTGCCACATGTCATCGGTACAATGACGTGGAAAGTAAAATAAATAAGGTGATGTGGACCAATGGGTGAGAAATAGGTGGAGGATTTGTAAAGGTATAGGTGTCATATGACATGGAAGTATGTTGACTATGCAGACAGGTGGACCAACCAAAGAGTGCCATGTGGCACTCTGTGATTGGCCAATAATGGCTAAAGAGCATAAAGGTTGTTGGGTTGAATGGGAATTGAACCCATGACCTTTGGGAGAATATTCTGGGGAATATTTTAAAGTCTTAACTTTATCCTCCTAACATTGCACCACAATTACTTCCTGTTACAACAAACAAACTAATATTTATTTAAATGTAACAAATGTGGCCTGAGCATATAGGGGGTCGATTAGACTGACTTACCCTGTATAAAATAACACCTGAACCATGTACGAGAACATGGATTTGCATGTTAGCATTGGAATACATGTCATAGAAGTTTTTTCCAAGTGCATATTGCCTCATTTTGCGTGTAATAGGTGTTCTTATGTTGGATTTGTCTCGTTTTGTGTGATATTGAGTTTTTTGAGGGAAGTATAGAGTTTTTATACTCATTATTTCTCATAATTTCGAGAGGAATTTGATGGTGATGTCTATTTTGTGTAAAACTTCTATGTATGAAAAGTCTTAGTCCAATTTTTTATGTATGAGACACATAGTCTCGTTATGCATGCAAAAAAAGGGGTCTTTAATTACCTGTTCAGAACATAGTCGAGTTTATACTCATTTTTCTCAGAATTTCGTGAGGAATTCAGTATTGAAATCTATTTTTGAGATTGAGTAGTAGAATTGAAGGGTGTCTTCAAAAAATTGGTATTTGTAAGTCCATTCATCGTTATTTTGGCATTTGAGCATTAATTGAGCAGTCTCATTTTTGAAAAGGGACCTGGAGACATAGCCTAAGATGGGTAAACTCTGTTAACAAATTTTTTATGTGCCATTTGAATTGTGGCTGATATTAATTTACTTCATTTAAACATTTTATTTCCACAATTTATTCATCATTATTATTGAAGTTTATGGATAAGTAATACATTCACATGTTATTTGCAAATAGTCAAAGATGATCTTCATTTTCCAAATTTGGTTGGATGTTTATGTGTATTTAAGATTTAATTGAAATCTAAGGATTTTCGGATCATATTATCATGATCAACGTGATTTTCATCATAAAGACCCATGTTTATCCATAAAATGACACATTAATGATCCCACTCGGATCTCACACACCCTCAACTCAAATGTACTTCAGGAGGCTCACTATCCATTCATATGAATAGATTTGGGACCAATAAAAGGCACCTATATGGAGGATCCCCTTTCATATTGATAACTAGATAGAAAAAATATTGAAATGAACCTATAAAAGGATGCCTTGGGTATGGACAATGAGAAGACATTCATTGTAGTGTTATGTTGTTATTTTGAACCTTGATAATCCCTAATTCTCCCTAGTTCATTCAAGCATCCATAGCCAAGATTTGTTTGGTGTGCCAAGATTCTCACCCCTTGAGAGTTTGGGTATAATACTTCAATCCATTTTCATTTTTTAAGAGAAAGAAGAAGGTTCTAAGCGGGAACAACAAGGACCCTTTGAAGGAGGAAGAGGGGAGCATTTTCTCTTTGATTTCACTACGGTGTTATCAATATATCCTTTCCATTGGTAACAATTCTCATTTTTTATTTTTTTTATTTTTTATGTGTTATTCCTCATGCATTGTCTTGTTTATGTGTACTTTCAATTTATCTTTCATTGTGGTTCACTAACCATTTCATTTCATTAACTGTGGTGCTAAGTACAACCTATATTGACACTCAAGGGGCTGTTGCTTGCTCACTCTAGTGACAAAAGAGTCCCAACATGGTTGTTACAAAAATGGTTAGAGTGATTACTGAGTATCTTCGAGGATTCAACCTGCATGCAATCTCTTCAAGTCCTTGTGCAATATTGGAGCAGGCTATTTTGGGGAAATTCACAACAATTTTGGAGGATAGTTGGAGTGCATGCCAGAAAAGAAGGAAAAGCAACGTGAGAAAGAGGAAAAGGGAAAGGAAGAAAGAAGGAAAATGCGACGAGGAAACAATTGGATCGAGGACCAGAGACACATAGAAGGTTGTAATGTGGACAAACCTAATCCACTTAGGGTTAGGGTTTTGATCATGATGTAATGGTTTTAACCCACTTTTTGTACTATAAATATGTCTTGTATGAGGAAGATAATATATCATGTTTTTGGATGAGTTTTGAGTCGCAGATACTAGTTTTGAGAGCCATGGATCTATTATTGAGTCAGTTTTGGAGATGCATCTATTTTTTAGTTGTAACTAAGGGTCAGGTCACAAGATGTGGAGCTTGGTGCAACACTGGTTAGCCTCACCATTAACAAACGTTTGATGTAATGCATGCAACGTAGAGACTTGAAGATGAATAATAAAGAAGCCAGATCTTTGTGGACATAGCCCAGGGGGGTGAACCATGGTAAAATACTGCGTCAATGTGTGGAATTTTGAACTTTTGTCTTTTATGATGAATGAATGGATGAGTGAATGAATCTGTTAAAGTTAAGTTACAACACACACTAGAATATTTATGTTATTTTCTACATAATGAATGTCAAAGGTTAAATGAATGGTAGATATGAATGGTGGTATGGTATATCTGATGAATGTTGAAGTAAAATAATATGTCTAAAATCCCCATGAGAAACATCCCTTATATGAATACAGACATATGGGTCATGCAGTCACCCATAAGCCATATCGGGTGAGACTGTGATGTGCACTCTATACATAGTGTTTCCTTTTGGTCTCCAGAAGGGCCTATGATTTATAGGGTTTTGTTGGAGAACTAAGATAGAACCCGGGTCAGCCCATACATCCTAAAAATGGTTTTGTTTCTGGTTGGAACTCAAAAGATTGTATTGGAAAGGATTTGATGAGAAGGACAATGAAGATAATGCAATGGTAGAAAGGGATGTTTAGGCCATATAATCTAACTAAGTAGGAGATTGAAATATGGTTGGAAACAAAACAACTCAAGTTCACGCATAAAGACAATAGAAGTTCCAAGTATACACAATGTCAATATTTGGAAATGTATGTGTTTACTGATTTGCATGAGGCTTTTTTCTGTTATTTTCCAGAATTGTTGCAGGAGTGGATATTGAGGTTGAAGGAAACTCATCCAACTAATCAGATAAGGCTAGTAGAGTGGACTACTAATAATATTGCATGCTTGGAAAGAGTTAATAATAAATTCATGTGCACAATGGATTTCTGGTTATACAATATTGTTGCAGGATTTATTTATGATTTTGTAGTCAATACTGTGAAGTCATACACTACTATAGAGCAATAATTTTTGAAGAAACAAGAGGAAGGTACATTTGATCACTTTACACATTGATCAAGATTTTATTGCATGATAAACGAGTGATGACAATGGTGTTAGAAAAATAAATCACTCTACGTGCATGGGGGAATCGGGGGAAGCTTTAAGGAATATTTGAGATATCGAGAGGGCTCTGGAGAGAAGCTAGAAGAAGGAAGCAATGGACCCCATTAATATGGATGAGGAACATACCAAGGAGATATTTAACAAAGCAAGAGTGACACGTAGTGGAAGACCTTACCAATATAAGATCAATAGTAAGAAGAGGGAAGTAGTAGAGCGAGAGGGCTTGGAAAATGATGAGGAAGAGGTAGAGGATGTCTGTGCGAGGGGGTTGATTGAGGGAATCATGCATGCCACATATGAGAGGAAAACTAGAGGTCAAGGGTCCAACGCAGAAGAAGGCTCTCCATTCCAGATCCGAATTAGCATGGAACCCACAACCACATGTGCAACTAAGACATCTAAAGAATAATAACTGTTTAGACAACTAGTGATTATTGGTAGAAGGATTTTAGTAGGACGTGGGTACAGTGGAAATTCAAGTGAAGGTACAAATTCAACTAGTAGTAGTCAACTATCTACATCGCACGGTGGTGGGAGTACAATAAATTTCACAATGGAAGGAGTAGATCCAACTATTCAGTTACCAGAGTTCTGTGGAGAAGGGTCAAAGGACCCAAAGAAGAATTTATTTATCTGTGATAAGTTTTGGGAAGCTAAGCACATTATAGATGAAGATACAAACTTTGTGCAGTTTGAAATCACATTCAGGGACCACACATTGGACTGGTATATGGGTCTCGCAGTAAACAGTCCACAAGGAGTGCCTACAACTGTCAAAAATGTGAAGAAGGAATTAATCAATGAGTTTCGACAATCAAGTTGAGAGGATCAGTTCATGAATGAGATGATTGAAATCAAACACAAGCCAAGAGAATCAATTTGGGAACTTGATTAGAAGTTCAAGAGATTGAAAGGTAAGTTGAAGTACCCTATCACAAATATGCATCATAGAAATTTATTTGTAAATTCTTTATTGCTACATTTGAAGTATCCATTGAGGAAACATAAGTTACAGACTCAAGCTAAGGCTCTGCAAGCAACCTTGCAATTAGAGGAAAATCAATATAAACATACAGATCTAGTTGTGGAAGAGATGAGAGCATATTTGAAGAACTTGACATTTCAGTTGAATCAGAATAAGGGAAAGGAAAAGAGGGAATATGTCTGGTGCACATTATGCAGAACAAAAGGACATCATAAGAATGAGTTCCCAACCTTTGCACAATATTTGGGAACATGAATGATGAATCTTTTATCCACGGGAGGACTATGGTGTGAGATATGTAGAACACATGGACATGATCCTTATCATTGTCCCATGATGCAAAAGTATCAAACAATACCCAAGAGTAAATTTTGAAACTTTTGTAAGTTAGTAGGACACGAGGATAAGGATTGCAAAACTTTGGAAATAATGAAGGAGAGGACTTCAAAAACTTATAGGGTGCAGGATGAATTAATTATAGGACAAACTATGCAACAATTTACAACGTAGTTGCATTATAATAATGCACAACGGTTTGTAGCACTACTGTAGTATAATAACATGCAACAATTTGCAACACCATCATAGTATAATAATGCACAACTGTAGTACAATTAAACACCACAGTATAATACACTACACAGAGACAAGCAAGGAAATAGAGGAGGCTTCAGAGAAGGAGGTCATGGAGGAAGATGATTTGGAAGAGTTAGAGGACCAATGACTTGTCACAATTTTCAAAAACTTGGGAATTATGCAAGGGATTTCCCACAAACACTAGCTACATGCATATATTGTCATGCAACAAAACATGATACAGAAGAATGTTCGACACTGTTGACAAAGATACATGAAAAGAGGAATAAGAACAATAAAAAATTTCAATAGATTGTTGTGGAAACCAAAGAAGAGAATGGGAAGAAGATCAATATAGTTACTAGAAGTGGAGCCAAAATAGGAGCAGATGAAACAAATCAAAATATGGACCAACACTAGTGGATCAAGAAGAAGGAGAAGGAGAGATTCAAGGAGGCAAGACAAGATATTTTGAAGGAGAATATTGTGTCTACTTCAAGTACAAATCCAGGAGATGATGTACTAGTATATGACATGCCTCATCTATTTGATCAGACCAACATAGATCAACCTTTAGAACAAGTAAGTATTCTGAGAAAAATTTTGTGGTCTTGTGTGAAGTTGTTGAATGATAAAAACTCTTTACAAGTATTACAAAGTCTGTTAGAGAAATGAAAAAGTACGATAGGAAGCAACAATTCTTTTGGAGTATTTGATACCTAGTCTATGCATTGTAGCTATTACAAACATGTTAGAAAGAGGTGCAGTGCAGGAAATATTGGCTCAACTTATGGAACTGGAAGAAGACAAGATCATAGATGGTTTCCATCTGGAAGTAAAGAAATAAAAGGAAAAAACCATGGCATGACAGACATATAAAGAAGAAAAAATTTAAGGAAGGAGAGCTGGTTCTCCACTATGACAATAAATATTTGCAGCACCTAGGGAAGATTAGGATGCATTGGCTAGGTCCATATGAGATAAAGTCTATCATAGATGGAGGTGTCGTGGAACTTCAAGATTTAACATGCAAGGAGATTCAAGGATTGGTGAATGGTAGTCAAATGAAACTGTATAAGGATAGTCAAAATAACAACTCCTAGTAGTTGCAGCGTAGAGAGTAGACTTGTACATATTGTATATAGCAGGAATTAGAAGAGAAAAAGAGAAGAAAAAAGTGTAAAAATGCGAAATGGACAAAATATGTAGTATATAGATAAAAGGGTATACAAATAGTTGAAGGATACAACACACAAAAAAAGTTAGTAAGTGGTACGACAAAACCTAAAGACACTACGTGACAGGCAAAGATGAATGTAGCCCGATGAGACAGAAAGTGGTCGGAAAAAGAAACAATGGTGACCGGTAAAGTAAGGCACATTTATGACAGAGGTTATAAAAGGGGAAAAGCATAAAAAGGTAAACAATTAATGTGATTTAGATCAAATAAGAGAAAATGAGTGAACATATTGTGATTTTGTGAGAAGTTGTGAAGAGTCAAGCCTATATTTACAACAGGTTTTACCCGAACTAGAATAATGACACCATTGAAGTTCGGAGCACCCAACCAGTTCGCAAGAAGGACAATAAGTTCCAACAAACCAACGAAGGATGAAACAGGGGTGGTAGATGTGTATGAGATCTCATCACTGATGAGTGAGTTAGTTAGTTCGACACTTGTTGAGGAGAAGAAACCACAAGAAGAAGCAACAAAGGTAAACCATGCAGAAGAGGGACAAAACCCTAGCATATAAGGAACCCCTAACATAGAAAAACCAAGAGTGATGCACACAAAAGGAGAAAAAAATGAAGAAGATGATGAGTAGTCAGAATCAGATGAACCCAATGCATCGTAGAGCCCTAAGAAAAAACAACCCCGAGAGGCCTAGGATATTACAAGTAAGCATGACAATGACTCATATTAGGCACGAATGAAGAAATACAGAACAAGAAAGTAGGTCCATCAAAGAAGAAAACAAATCTAGCAGTAATAGTAGCATGCACACAGAAGCAGGTTTCACTATCATTGCCCCAAATTCCATAATCAATAATAGTTGTAGAAGACGTGCTAAGGTTTGTTCCGAAACTGAGTTTCCTGAGCTTGCATAGGAAATTTATATGGAGAACAAAGGGACAATTTCATTAGGAGTTCCAATATTAGAACCCAAACAGTGGATTACAAGGTTGTACAATACATGCATAATGAATTTGTTAGAAATCCCACACTTTGGTAGGAGGAAGGATGTCAATGCCTACGTGAGGTGACTACTAGCGAGAGTACATGGAGGATTTTTTTGGATGGACAGATATTTCCCCATTGATGTAGACCTAATTTCAAAGATTACCAGTATTCCAAAAAAGGAGTGAAGCTAGAACAATACTTAGATGAAAAAATGAAGGAAAATACAACCACAGAAGAAGTAAAAATCTCAATTTGTCACTGACAGGGGAAGCAGAGGCATGATTATCAAAAACATAAATGAGACAGCAACAAGATTCATGAAAAATATGGTGGCTTGAAATTTACTAAGAAAATGTCACAAGGAAGAGGCACCAACAAGAGTGGTATAAGCAGTCGTGCAGTGTGTGAAGGGGACAATAGTTAGTTGGGAACCATACTTGCTGAACCTATTTTTGGAGGATTTCCATGATGCACATGATTCTAGGACATAGTTCCATTATTCTTGGTTGCTTATTTTGATAGCCTTATGTCATGGGAAGAACCAAAATGATCATCCTTATGTGATAGGAGAGGAAAGTGTCACGTAGCAAGGTATACAACCTTGTGGCACCGTGCATATCCTTTTTAGTGGAAATCTAATACCATCAATTTTGGCATGTTTTTTGAGGAGATGCAAGAGAAGATAGCAGACAAATGGAGGATCTCACCAGGAGTGGTGAAGGAGAATGAAGGGATAGAAAATTTCAAAGAATCTAGACACAACATGTGGATACAAGCAAAGAGACACCGTAAGAAGAAATGATTGAAGATGCAATATTGTATCACAACAAAAGAAGTACAATGGGTGATAAGGGAATTCTTGTATCAGTGGAAGCTACTAGTGGATGAAAAGAAAGGAATAAAGGGTAATGAACAAGCAAGAAATAGAAAATCAAGTAGTCCAACATTGAATACAAAGAAAGCATCAGAGCACACTCAACCAATAGAGAGTAGGGAGACAATAAATAAGTAGAGGAATAATGAAAAAATACCTAGGGAATCAATACTAGAAACTAATCACGTAGAAAGAACAAATGGGGAAGATCAGAAAAAGGATAACATCCATAACTAGGAGGAAGGAAGTGGAGACCTACCAGAGGCGAAGAACCCTGTGTAGACATAGACAACACCAAAGAGAATATTAGTGACGAAGATAGGAGGACAATTCAAGAAGATGTAGGTGCACAAGGACACCCTCAACTTACAGTAACTGAGGATGATGTAGAATTGGTGGCAAAAAAAGTGCAATATCGAGGAGAAGAAGCATTATACGTCGTGGATTCAAAAAGAGAAGAATTAATGAAAAAGTTGATGGAGGTTAAATAAGTTTTGGAAAACCTACATATTAATGTAGAACAACAAAAAGGCACAAGATATTAGGAGCAAACCCATGAAGAAAAATAGAAAGTATAAACAACAAAAATGGGAAGTGATATTTTCCAAATCAACTAAGGTATGCTACAAATAGACAAGGGAACAACACAAAAAACCTTAAAGGATATAGAGAAGTTGGACTTGGTGTTGTCCAAGATTCCAACCAAGGAATTATACAAGCTACACATTAGTGTCGCACATGAAGTTCAATAAAGGTCCAGGACAAATGCGACAAAATTAGAGACAACCCGGGATGTAAAGGGTTACTGGAGATATCCCTCAACCAAGTGTATCTTGAGAGGGATGAAAAAACAACGTGAAAATAAATTAGAACAAAGGCTTGAGGAATTATTTAAAACTATCCCAAACAACGCACAAGTAGAGGAGTTAACCATATAATAAGAGAAGATCCAAAAGATAGCACAGACTATGGAATGTTACAATTAGGAAATCATAGACCTAGTAGAGAAGGTGATCCATAGCACTCTACTAGAGATAAAAGCACAAAGGGAACAACAGGCTGTATAATACACATAAAATATTGAAGGGGAGATGAACAAAATGGTAGAATTGTACAACAATGCAATACATATGGACATAATTGCAAGAAGATGAAAAGATTCAAGAATTGGACCAAAAGGAGGGAAACATAAACATTGTGGTGTAGGACTTGAAGAAAATTTATAATATGATGAACATAGCAGACAATATGAAGAGTGCATAAGAGTTGAAGAACCTGCAAGCAGAGATGAAGTCAATTCAGATGGAGAAGAAGTTAAGGAAGGCTCAGTTGGATCCATTGCATGAAGGGGAAGAAGCGATGATTAAATATTTGGAAGAAACAAAGGGAAGGATAGAAAATCTACACTTGGAAAGTGTAGAATTGTTGAATGAGCACATTACAACATAGTTGGTAGAAAATAATGCAGAAAGAAGTGTGCATGAAAAAGCACAAGTACAAGAGTTGAGAGGTAAATTTCAGGTGTTAAAGAAGTCAGTGCAGGAGGAAAATATTTCCTTAGTGGCTTGGAACAAGCCACAGGTAACTTTTGGGGGCCTGTTGGAGTAGGCTACTTTGGGGAAATTTGCAAAAACTTTGGAGGACAGTTGGAGCTCGTGCAAGAAAATAAGTAAAATAAGTGCGTCGAGCAATAGGGAAAAGCAGTGCGAGGAAGAGGAAAAGGAAAAGGAAGAAAGGCAGATAGCACAACAAGGAAATGGTTGGATCGAGGACTAGCCACAGAAAGAAGTTTGTAATGTGGAAAAACCTAATCCACTTAGGGTTAGGGTTTTGATCATGATGTAATGGGTTTAACACACTTTTTGTACTATAAATATGTGTTGTATGAGGAAGATAGGATATCATGTTTTTGGATTAGTTTTGAGTCGTGGATACTAGTTTTGATAGATTTGGATCTATTATTGAGTCATTTTTGGAGATGAGTCTGGTTTTGAGTTATAACTAAGGGTTGGGTTGCAATATGTGGAGCTTGGTGTGACACTGGTCAACCTCACCATTAACAAGCTTTTGATGTAATGTGTGTAGCACAAAGAATTGAAGATGAATAATAAAGAAGACCAATATTTGTGGATGTCCATGGGAAAGGAACCATAGTAAAATACTATGTCAATGTGTGGAATGTTGATCCTATGTATTTTATGATGAATTAATGGATGAATAAATGAATCTGTTAGAGTTAAGTTACAATGCAGACTAGAATAGTTATGTTATTTTCTAGATAATGAATGTTAAAGGTTAAATGAATGGTATGGTAGATATAATGAATGATGAAGTAAAATAATATGCCTAAAATACCCATGAGCACCATCCCTTCCATGAATGCAGACATTTGGGTCCTGCAGTCACCCATAAGCCATCTCGGGTGAGACTGTGCTGTGAAATCTATGGACAATGTTGCCTTATGATGTCACATACCCACTACCTCAATCAAATTTTTCTGGTCTTCTGCTGAATCAGAGCCCTCGAATTACCTGTGGAGGCCTAGTGCAAGCTAGCTCTTTCTCTCTCCCTGTTCCCATGTGGTCGCGAGTCATGGTCATAGTTCAAATAATCATGGTGCCTCTTTGTATTTTGCCCCTCGACGCTACAGGGGTGTTGAATGGTTTGACTCTGCAACCGCCGAACCCCGACAGGGCTAACGTCCGGCCAATAGGGATGAATCCCAACAGGGATAGACAACAACCAATGAGAACAGGCCTCGTCGCATGGTTAAGTGGAGTATAGGTGGCAGAGGGGGAATGCGACACGGTAGTCAACAGGACAGGAGGGGGCCCCATTTCACACGCCACACTATTTCGGACCCCCCCCATTAAAGGCCAAATGACAAGGGGGGTTCGGAATTCACCTAAGCACCATTGATCTAGGTGAATTAATCTCAACCATTTGAGAGTTTCACGTACGAATCTAGACNCCCCCCCCCCCACCGCTAAAGGTAGAACAACAAGGGGGCTCCAGAATGAAACCTCAGCCGTAGATCTGGCCGGGTGGACTCTAGCCGTCCAGATCTGCTCGTTACTTACCTTAATGCGTATTCGCATCCCGACTTAAAGCCGACATCTCTTCCTCACATCTAACGGTCATCATAGACCCTGAGATCCTCTGAAAGAATCTCGTCAGTTCATTGGGTTTATCATCATGAGAGTCCAAACTCTCAATCATGGGACTCCCAAATTCTCAATCCCTGGTTTCCCGATGCGGTTAATATCTTGACACGTAACCTCCGTAAATCGGGCGGTCCAGATCTGTTCCGAGATTTCCACCATGGAAAGTCCCGATCTCTCGCCACTAGGACTCCTGATCCCGCGATTCCCGATTCCCCGAAATGGGTAATCTCATGACACGTGACCTCCGTCAATCGGACGGTTCAGATCTAACCCGGGGTTTTCACCACGGAAAATCCTGAGCCCTTGTCATCAGGATTCCCGATTCCGTGATTCCCAATTTCACGAAATGGGTAATCTTATGACACGTGGCCTTTGTCATTCGGACGGCTCAGATCTATTCCAGGGTTTTCACCATGGAAAATCCCGAACACTCATCATCAGGATTCCCGATTCCACGATTCCTGATTTCCCAAAATGGGTAATCTTACGACACTTGGCCTCCATCATTTGGACGGCTCAGAGCTATTCCGGGGTTTTCACCATGAAAAATACCGAACTCTCGTCATCAGGATTCCCAATTCCGTGATTCCCGATTTCCCGAAATGGGTAATCTTACGACACGTGGCCTCCGTCATTCGGACAACTCAGAGCTATTCCGGGGTTTTCACCCCAATACATTGGGATCTTTAACCCTCGGGTAACTCCTGATAGATCCAACGGCTATCAGGTTTTTCCAGACGAGATTTGATGGCTCAGATTGGTTCCTACCCGTGCATTCTTCCACAACTCCCTGGACGTGGAAAAATCAACGGTCCAGATACTCCCATGGACCTTGGAGATCTACGGTCCCGAATTCTTCACTGTCCACAAAGACACAAAAAACAAAGGGGTAAGGCATTTAACACCCTACTCACTCCTACCAATCTAACGATCATGCGTGACCACATGTTTCCCGATGGAATCTCGTTCGTTGATTAATACCTATCAGGGTTAAAACACTTAATACCCCAACTTCTTATTCTGATCTGACGGTCATGAGTGACCACACATCTCCCGACGGAATCTCATCCATCGATTCGATACTTCATCCTTATGCTGCCATCTCGGGTTTTCAAGAGGATCATTCCTTCTCGTGCAGGGTTACTAAGGCCTTACGCCTTCACATTCTCTTTCTCGGTTCTTGATGGGCTTTTCACGGAGGGTATCTCTATGGGGAGGTTCTTACCTGGGGTACTATCTGAGGCATATAAGGGTACCTTTCTCCCACGAATCAGACATGCGGTCTGAATTAGGTCAGTAAGCATATAAATATCAATTTATGAAGACATAAGCCATATGTAGTCTTTCCATTATAAACATGCATCTACCAGTATTGATCGAAAAAACCATACAAACATTCTTACAATGAAATCATTCACAGTTTCACAACTTATGGGCATAATTATCAGAATAAACATATATCTTTCAAGATGCCAGAGGCAAAACACTTATCAGAAATAACACCAGGGGTTAAGCAAATGCTGAGAGGGGTGCTCATTTCCACCCAACCGTAGGCTCAACGACTCCCAATGGATTTACCACTAGCCACCTCCAAGCTGAGACCATGATGCTGTGAGACTGCGTCTCTGTTTTCCAGTGACCAGGAGCGAAGGTTACTCTCCTTCCTCTCTGCTATCACTCACTCTGCGTATTTCCAAAGTTCTCTTCCTCCCCTCGCGTCTGCCCCCAATCGCTTCTACCCCACACCTTATCCTCTTGCGAGGTTGCGTGTGGCATGATTTCCCTCGCACTGGTCAGTCATGAGTGCTCTACGGATGGGTGGTTCACCTCCCCATCCCTCATTAATTCCTGAGGAGCCATCAACCTGCCAGCCTGCGAGACATTTAATTCGGGGCCAACGAGCCGCTTTTGGTTCTCCGGGTCAGTGAAGTCCAAATACGGTATTAATTATCGGTGGAAGTTAATGCCACCTTTCCAGGTGCCTTCCACCGCCATCGTGGTCTCTTTTTCTGCACATCCCCTCTCAGCAGTCCTGCAATATAAATTCATAATGTTATTCACTTTCATTGACCTTTTCCATAAGGTCCATTCACATCACATATTCACATTCATGAGTTTGCCACGGTTCTGGCCAGTCCAGTTATTTTTACAAACTGGGGGAAATAGGGTGTTACAATTCCCTCCCCCTTAAAGGAACATCGTACTCAATGTTCTTATCTTTTAACATGAATTGTATGTACAAAAGTACACAAAATCGGATATGCCTGTCTCATGGCATCCTCCATTTCCCATGTAGCCTCATCTGGGCCAAAATGTCTCCACTGCACCTTTACCTATGTAATGGTTCAGTTCCAGAGCGGGGTTTCCTTTCTGTCTAATATGCATTGGGGTTATGGTAGAAATTCTCTCTCCGGTTCCACCTAGATCACAGACCAGTCAATTATATGATTAGCATCATGTACATATTTCTTCAGTAATGAAACATGGAAAACATTATGTTCTTTTACTGTGGGAGGAAGTGCTAGCCGATAGGATACAGGTCCCACTCTATCTAGAACCTCAAAGGGTCCACAATACCAAGGTGCCAACTTGGCACAAGCTCCCATTTTCAGGGAAATCCTTCTGGGCTTAATTATGAGATATACATGGTCTCCCATTTTGAACTCTCTTGGAGTTCTCTTTTGATCAGCATAACTTTTCTGTCGGTTCTGAGTGACCTTCAGATTTTGTTTTATCTGAGTCACTTGCTGTTCCATTTATTTCAACATGTCGGGTCCAAAAGAAATCCTATTTATAGGATTACTCCAGCTGACTAGAGTATTACACGGTCTACCATAGAGGACCTCGAAGGGACTCATCTTTAAGGAGGCTTGGTAGCCGTTGTTGTAGGCGAATTCTACCAATGGCAGATAGTCTTCCCATTTCTTGGGTTGATGCATTACATGCATCCTTAACATATCCTCTAATATTTGATTCACTCTTTCTGTCTGTCCGTCGGTTTGAGGGTGATAGGTGGTGCTAAACAACAATTTGGTCTCCAAACCAACCATCAGTGATTTCCAAAAATTGGAAGTAAATTTTGTGTCTCTGTTGGACACTATCTCTTTCGGCATACCGTGCAGTCTGAATACCTCTTTTATGAATATTTGGGTGATACCTATCACCGTGCAAGTTGATTTGATGGGGATGAAATGAGCAGACTTGCTCAGTTTATCCTCCACTACCATAATGGCGTCATTCTGCTTGGTTGAAGTTGGCAATCTAGTGATAAAATCCATGGAGATGGTTTCCCATTTCCATTCTGGGATGGGTAAAGGGTGTAATAGTCCTACTGGGTGTCGATGCTCTGTTTTAACCTGTTGGAACTCTATGCATTGGGCCAAATATTTGGCTATGTATTTCTTCAATCCAGGCCAATACAATTGTTTCTAGGTGGCAGTGATCATTTTCTGGTATCTTGGGTGACCAGTGTATGGTCTTTTATGTAGTTCATCCATAATGAACCTCTTCAAGTCGTCACAATTTGGAATGTACAGTCTATCTCTGTAAGTGAGTAGACCTCCTTTGGTCATCTGGTAGCCTTCATATTTTACTCCAGCGG
>ML777057.1:832203-849152 GCA_009831015.1 Picea engelmannii | reverse complement strand
CTAGCATTGAGCTTTGGTTGGTCAAACAAATATCGCAATCCACAGTGATCTGTCATAAGTACAAATTTTCTTCCCAAGAGGTAATGCCTCCACATTTTCAAGGCATGCACTATGGCAGCCAGTTCTAGATCATGAGTCACATATTTGACTTCATGTTCGTTCAATTTTCAGGATTCATAGCAGATCACACTTCCTTTCTGCATAAGGACTCCTCCGAGCCCTTCCTTACAAGCATCTATGCACACAAGGAAGTCAGCTTTTGGGTTAGCGATTTTCAACACAGGTGCATGGGTTAGTAGATGTTTCAGGGTTTGAAATCTTTCTTCACATTGCCGAGTCCACATGAATTTTGTCTCCTTCTTCTGGAGGGCAGCGATTGTACAACCAATCTTGGAGAATCCTTTTATAAATCTCCTATAGTATCCCGTTAATCCCATAAAAGATCTGATGTCTGAGACATCCTTTGGGGTAGGCCATTTCATGATAGACTTGATCTTGTCAGGATCTACTGCTACCCCTTCCTCGGATAGAACATGTCCCAAGTAGTGTATTTGCTTCTGAAAGAAGTCACATTTGCTGAATTTAGCATAGAGCCGTTGCTCTCTTAGCACATGCAACACAAGTCTAAGATGCTCTTCATGTTCTTCTCTATTCTTAGAGTAGATTAATATGTCATCGATAAAAACTAGTGCAAATTTATCTAAGAATTTACTGAGTACATTGTTCATTAAGCATATGAAGGTAGCAGGGGCATTGGTTAACCCAAATGGCACTACCACAAACTCATAGTGACCATACCGTGTCCGGAAAGCGGTTTTATGGATGTCTTCACCCTTGATTCAGACTTGATGGTATCCCGACCTCAAGTCAATCTTTGAGAAAATAGATGCACCCCCCAATTGATCGAATAGATCATCGATCCTGGGCAAGGGGTACTTTTTCTTTATGGTTACTTTGTTGAGTTGTCTATAATCTATACACAGTCTAAGGGTGCCATCCTTCTTTTTCACAAACAGGACTGCTGCTCCCCATGGGGACACGCTAGGTCAAATATAACCCTTATCTATCATTTCTTTCAATTGTATTTTGAGTTCCACTAACTCAGTTGTGCTCATCCGGTAGGGTGTCCTAGACACTGGCATTGATCCTGGTGCGAGCTCTATCGAGAAGTCAATGTCTCTTCTTAGAGGTAGACCCGATACCTCTTCCAGAAACACATCTCTGTATTCTCTCAGGATAGGGTGATCATCATGGCTTGGTTTAGCACCTTCGATTGTTTTCAACACCTGTATTGCATATAGGGGACATCCCTTTCGACAATACTTTCTCATTTGCAGGGCTGATATTTGCCTCACCGAGACCGGTTTTCGGATCCCTTGGAGGGTTATCCTTTTTCCTTCCTTACTCACACATTCTAAGGTTTTATGGTAACAGTCCAATTTGTCTTTATGGGCGGCTAGCTAGTCCATAGAAATCAACAAATCGTATGATCCCAGGGGTAATACGTTAAGGGTTGCTTGGGTGGGGAATTCACCCAACATTAACTGGTAGGCTGGTATGACCTCTGCTACCCTTCTTTTGGTGCCAGTGGCTAACTGTACCAACCATGTCTTGGTTTGTTTTTGTGGCTATAACTTACACCTTTCAACAACTCTAGGGGCTATATAACTCAAATTGGAACCAGGGTCAATCAAAACAGACACTAGATGGTTGAAAATCATACCTTCTATTTCCACCACTGAAGCTTGGTTGTCAACTTGGTTATTATCCAAGGCTGCATAAATTTGCGGCACACTCCTTGCCACATCATTGAATGTGGTAGCTTCCTGAATGTTATAAACTTTTTGACTGTTCTGTTGTCGGTGTGGACAGTCTCTCAGGAGATGCTCTTCTCTGCAACCCCAACATTTCAGAGGTTCTCTCTTTGGGTTATCAGTCTTCACTGGTATAGGTCCAGAAGTTTTATTTCCGCCTGATGATGGAAAGTTCTGCTGGAGTACACTCCGGGCTGGAAAGTTCATTCTGGGGTTCTTCTTGTAGTTTTTAAATCCTGAGGATTTGATCCCCTTTTTCTGAAATCTCGAACCACTCTTTTATTTCCAGTCTCCATGAGGCTCTTCCCGATGTCCATATTGTTCATGACAATATGTTGCTTTTCGAATAGTGTCCTATAAGGTCTTTGGCTCGTCGAATTCGATTTGGTTCTGGTATTCCTTGGGTAGCCCACTGATGAAGCGTTGCGCCTTCACCTTCTCTACTTTGATGTAGGGTACATATCTCAATAAGTTGAGGATTTTGTTGACATATTCCTCTATAGTGAGTTGCCCCAGTTTGAGTTCATAAAACTCTTTAGCCTTCTCGTCGAAATATCTTTCCGACAAATACTTCTTCTGGAAGTGCTTTTCAAACTGTTTCCAAGACGGGTCCTCCTCACGGACCCCTTTCATATTCTTAAGGTCTTCCCACCAGATGGAAGCCTTTCTGTTCAGATTGAAAGTGGCCACTTGGGCCTTCAATTCTCTGAAAATCATGGACTCTGAAATATTTCTTCAGTCCAAGTAGCCAGGCCTCGACTTCCTCTCCCTTCTTTATCTCACCGTCAAAGGAGGGAGGTTTGGCCTTTTTGAATTCCTCAAATTTATGACCCTTGGAAGTCTTTTTCTTCTTCTATTTCTTCGAGAATAGGAACTGGTTCTACTGCTGGAAGAGCCTTCTGAATTGCCAGCTTCCTTCTTTGTGGAATCGTCTGGCACTAGTCCTTTACCTCTGGGGTGGACCTTTCTTAAGATTCTCCTCTCAGTATGGCCACTGATATGACCATGTTTATGCATCTCGGGTTCATGCTCCATTTGTCACTGTAGGTCGGATAAGGTCTGCAGTAAAACTGCATTAATTTCGGTTTGCTTTTCTTGCTCTTTCATCATCCTTTCATTGTTGGCCTTGCAACTTTGCAATTCAACCATGAGACTCCTCACAGTCTCGGCTAGATCTGGAGGGGTTCCTATTGCTCTTCTTTCATCAGACTCATCGTCTCTATTGTGGGAGCCTTCTCCCATCTCTTGGCGAGTCACCATTTTTTGCGTCTGTAAATTCCCGTGGCTGATCGTCCGCTTGGTAGAAAAGACAAACGCTGGTTGTTAGTCAACAGTTAGATACATTTTTATAACCTGCGCATAAATTCATATTTTCACATGTATACCCATATAACAGGGGTTTTTCATTTGGGTCTTAATCCTTATCTATCCGACCATCTCAATTGCAAGAGACTCTACCTACTTTAGTAGGTAGCCATCGTAACACTAAAATAGGACAACGAAGTTCATGTCCCAGATTACAGTTTCATCTTGCAATCCTTCTTATTAAGGAGAAAACACAGATGGCAATGTCTTCTTATGCGGCTCGTGCCTGAGCCCAAGTAGGCCAAGTGTTGTAACCATGCTCTGATACCACTTTGTCACATACCCACTACCTCAATCAAAATTTTCTGGTCTTCTGCTGAATCAGAGCCCCCGAATTACCTACGGAGGCCTAGTGCAAGCTAGCTCTTTCTCTCTCCCCATTCCCATGTGGTCGCGGGTCATGGTCATAGTTCAGATAATCGCGGTGCCTCTTTGTATTTCGCACCTCGGCGCTACAGGGGTGTTGAATCGTTCGACTCTGCAACCGCCGAACCCCGACAGGGCTAGCATCCGGCCAATAGGGATGAATCCCAACAGGGCTAGAGAACAACCAATGAGAACAGGCCCTGTCGCATAGTTAAGTGGAGTACAAGTGGCAGAGGGGGAATGTGACACGGTAGTCAACAAGACAGGAGGGGGCCCTATTTCACACGCCACACTATTCCGGATCCCCCCGCCCCCCCCCATTAAAGGCCGAATGGTAAGGGGGGTCCCGAATTCACCTGAGCACAGTTGATCAAGGTGAATTAATCTCAACCGTTCGAGAGTTGCATGTCCGATTCTGGACCACCCCCCCCCACCGCTAAAGGAAGAACAACAAGGGGGCTCCTGAATGAAACCTCAGCCGTAGATCTGGGCGGGTGGACTCTGGCCGTCTAGATTTGCTTGTTACTTACCTTAATGCGCATTCGCGCCCCGGCTTAAAGCCGACATCTCTTCCTCACATCTAACGGTCGTCACAGACCCTGAGATCCTCCGAAAGAATCTCATCTGTTCATCGGGTTTATCATCACGAGAGTCCAAACTCTCGATCATGGGACTCCCGAATTCTCGATCCCTGGTTTCCCGATGCAGTTAATATCTTGACACGTAACCTCCGTAAATCGGGCGGTCTAGATATATTCTGGGATTTCCACTATGGAAAGTCCCGATCTCTCACCACCAGGACTCCCGATCTCGCGATTCCCGATTCCCCGAAATGGGTAATCTCATGACATGTGACCTCCGTCAATCAGACGGTTCAGATCTAACCTGGGGTTTTCACCACGGAAAATCCTGAGCCCTCGTCATCAGGATTCCTGATTCCGTGATTCCCGATTTCTCGAAATGGGTAATCTTACGACACGTGGCCTTCGTCATTCAGACAGATCAGATCTATTACGGGGTTTTCACCATGGAAAATCCCGAACTCTTGTCATGAGGATTCCCGATTCCGCGATTCTCAATTTCCTGAAATGGGTAATCTTACGACACGTGGCCTTCGTCATTCAGATGGCTCAGAGCTATTCCGGGGTTTTCCCCATGAAAAATTATGAACTCTCGTCATCAGGATTCCCGATTTCCCGAAATGGGTAATCTTACAACATGTGGCCTCCGTCATTCGGATGGCTCAGAGCTATTCCAGGGTTTTCACCCCTATACACTGGGGTCTTTAACCCTCGAGTAACTCCTGATAGATCCAACGGCTGTCGGGTTTTTCTATATGATATCTGACGGCTCAGATTGGTTCCTACCCGTGCATTCTTCCATAACTCCCTGGATGTGGAAAAATCAACGGTCCAGATACTCCCATGGACCTTGGAGATCTACGGTCCCGAATTCTTCACTGTCCACGAAGACACAGAAAATAAATGGGTAAGGCATTTAACACCCTACTCACTCCTACCAATCTAACGGTCACGCGTGACCACAGGTTTCCTGATGGAATATCCTCCGTTGATTAATACCTATCAGGGTTAGGGCACTTACCACCCCATCTTCTTCTTCTGATCTGACGGTCGTGAGTGACCACAAATCTCCTGATGGAATCTCATCCATCGATTCGATACTTCATCCTTATGCTACCATCTCAGGTTTTCAAGAGGATCGTTCCTTCTCGTGCAGGGTTACTAAGGCCTTACGCCTTCACATTCACTTTCCCAGTTCTTGATGGGCTTTTCACGGAGGATATCTCTATGGGGAGGTTCTTAACCGGGGTACTATCTGAGGCATATAAGGGTACCTTTCTCCCACGAATAAGACATGCGGTCTGAATTAGGTCAGTAAGCATGTAAATAGCAATTTATGAAGACATAAGCCATACGTAGTCTTTCCATTATAAACATGCATCTACCAATATTGATCGAAAACACCATACAAACATTCTTACAATAAAATCGTTCACAGTTTCATAGCTTATGGGCATAATTATAAAAATAAACATATATATTTCAAGATGCCAGAGGAAAAACACTTATCAGAAATAACACCAGGGATTAAGCAACTGCTGAGAGGGGTGCTCGTTTCCACCCAACCATAGGCTCAGTGACTCCCAATGGATTTACCACTAGCCACCCCCGAGATGAGACCACGATGCTGTGAGACTGCGTCTCTGTTTTCCAGTGACCAGGGGTGAAGGTTACTCTCCTTCCTCTCTGCTATCTCTCACTCTGCGTATTGCTAGAGTTCTCTTCCTCCCCTCGTGTCTGCCCCCAATCGCTTCTACCCCATGCCTTATCCTCTTGTGAGGTTGCATGTGGCATGATTTCCCTCGTACTGGTCAGTCATGAGGTCTCTACGGATGGGCGGTTCACCTCCCCACCCCTCATTAATTCTCAAGGAGCCATCAACCTTCCATCCTGCAAGACATTTAATTCGGGGCCAGCGAGCCGCTTTTGGTTCTCCGGGCCAGTGAAGTCCAAATACAATATTAATTCTCGGTGGAAGTTAACGCCACCTTTCCAGGTTCCTTCCACCGCCATCGTGGTCTCTTTTTCTGCACATCCCCTCTCAGTAGTCCTGCAATATAAATTCATAATGTTATTCACATTCATTGACCTTTTCCATAAGGTTCATTCACATCACATATTCACATTCATGAGTTTGCCACGGTTCTGGCCAGTCCAGTTATTTTTACAAACTGGGGGAAACAGGGTGTTACATATGGTATCTAGAAGGGTCGATGGTTTCTAGAGTTTTGTTGGAGAAATAAGGTAGAACCTGGGTTGTCCCATACATCTAACACACACAATACAAAAAGGGTTGTCGTGGGTAGTAGATACTAGGTTAGAACATGTGCTAAAACTTGGAGCCATGCAATGCATCTTCTTGGGCACATGAACATTTCTAACTTGTGGAGCATGTACAATATTCAAACACTTAGGGTGCCAATAGGACCCCAACACTATTATTTGTCTCATCCTCAAGCTAATGATGTCACTTACAACTTGATAGAGGATATTGATGTCACAATATTGAGGAGTTTCTCCATGAATTATTTGAAATTTCCATCAACCTCATCAAAAATTTCTATGATCTCCTTCACCTTTTTGAAAAAACTCTCTACATCACCTAATTCGATCATAGGAAATGTAAGATTGATCTACTTCCATGGTCTTACGATTGGGATTTTCGCTTCTTGTGCACCTACAAGTTTGTAGTAATGTAGCTTGAATGTTTCCACTGCATCGAGCATGATTCCATAAAGATTCTATTTCTTTGTGTGTGCCAAAGAAATCTGCTAAAGTTGGATGGATATTGTTTTCATAGCCTCTTGTTTTTCTATGGGTGGTAAGGAGGGTAGTTCCTATTGTTTTTGCATGATCTGTGCCTTAGTGGCGTGGATATGATCGTCAATATATTGGACTTCAGGGGAATTATGGAGGCGTGTCCATATTTTGAAATTATATTCGACCACCGTCGATAAATATATAAGGTGTGCTTGGCCCTTTTTTAATTCCTCTTCTGCAACTATGATTTGACATTGGAGCCCGCCTTCTTCTAATTGGGAAGTGCACTTAATATTTTTCTGGAGTTCTAGATTCTATTTTTGTAGGTACATGACTCTTTCCTTCACAATACTAAGTTTTCCTAGTGCAGGGAGGTTTGAATTGTCATCGATTGTATTGGGGAGTTACACATAAAATTCGTTGACTGCATTGATCAATAGTGTGTGTGTGTGTAGTGATTTCTATTGTGTGGATTTCTTTGATCTCCTTATGTGTAGATTTGATATCCTTGTGAGTAAGTATCTCATGGTCATGCTTATGTCAAGTTTCACTATGCACCACAATTTCTTGATCATGCTTCTGCTGCAATTATACATAATAATGGCTCTCTCTTGGGCTATCTTATCCTATCACTTATCTCCCATATGTTCCTTATTTTATTGGGCACTCTCTTCCCTTTTCCTCTATTATTTCCTCTTATTTCGTGTCTCTAACTACCCAAGTTCATCATCTAGAGTGGGATGAAATTTGGTTACCCAATTTTGCAATGACCTATTGAATTTCCTCCTTAGTGATGCAGAAAGGGAGCATCCCCATTTTTTCCTTCATATCTATGATGGGGTGGATGAAAAAATTATGAAACATATAGGTAAAATGGAGATATTCCTCATACCTATTCATGATGTTGCGTGGTATACAAAGTGTTGGTGTAGCAGTTTGGATTAGTTATGTGTATCATCACTAGAACGATGCATTAATCGTGGCCCATATTTTCTCATCTGTGTTATGTTGTAACTCTAGAAACTTGGGTGAGGTAAAGCATTTCGTGCCCACTATATCGTATTTGTGGTCTTGTGGTGGCTTCCATAGTATCATGGTGAGTAGGAGTAAGATATAACTATAATGGAATTCCTTTCCAAGGTCTTGTGCCTCTAGGAAGTCCTGGACAAATTCATTCAGTAAGTATCTTTCCCAAGCCATTATAACTCCCTCGACACATCATTCTTCAACAATTATTACTCCTATCAAGAATTCATCCTTGTGAAAATTGTGAAATAATTTGTAGGACAATATCTATGTGGTGAATTGAACCCTGGTTTCATTTATCTCTACAATTACCACTCCTCTTGACCCTCCATGTGTAAAATAATTTTCATACACCTCCTCGTGTCATGGATCGCTATCCTATAGAACTTTAGATGGATCATCCCCTTATGTAGGAAGGCCCGATACTAGTCTCATCACATTGATGTCGATTAGGTATAGATTATCTACCAAGAGAAACCTACCAAACAATATGCTGAGTAATAATTGGATACATGCATCGATTGGCGGGTTCCATCCAAAATGGGGGTAGTCGACCAATGTTAGGATCCCTGATTGTTTGAGGGGATTGACCCATTTCTAGGTGACCACTCATTGTTTTCCTTCTCCCCCCTAAATTACTTCTACATATGCATCGAAGTACAACTACGTGAACTGCATATGATCTTGTATATTGTAATATATATATCTAAGTAGGGGAACCTTTCCCACTCGAAGGCCTATAAAATCTACATCGGTCGACATTTATGGCCCTTACACCTATTGTTCCTTGACGACCTGGACCTTCTTCTGTGCTTTGGGTTTGTTGGTGGAAGCCATTCTCCTTGATTTTTTCTTAGCACCTTTAGTTTAATGTTCTACCACCTTCTATTTATGAGATCTATTCTGGTGTCACTATGGAAACAATATTTTGGATGGGATACCTGTACCAAGTGTGCGTTATGTCACTGTAACTATTTTAGTGATCTGGTTTCTCTGCTCTCAACTCTCAACTCTATACTCATCTTTCTCTATGAACATAATGAATAGAGGTATTTATTTTGAACCCTAAATGATCAGTGTGTGACTTTCCCTCTATGATACTTGGCTATCGAGCTATCCCTCGATGTCTATGCATCTCATTAATTTTGTTCGGTGGTCTTCTTTTCTTCCATAATTTTTGTGCCTTATGAGGAATAATTACCACAACTGCTTAGAATTTTCCATATCATTGTCTCCTATCCTATCTCTAACTAGCTACTTCTCAACCATCGTATCCACATGCATCTTGATAGCTAGTTTCCACATCGTGTTGTCCCATCCTCTTGATTGTACTTGGACATTTAGAAATTAATATCTTCCAAATATTCGAAATCTATTTCTTGGGTACAACCTATTGTGTCCCACTTTATTGTGTTAACTTGTCTATTTTTCCTACTTATTAACTCTATTATGACTAATCTACATAAGTCATATTATATCATGTGTAGTGCCTATTTACTGTGCACTTTTGTCTTGTGCAGGGTATGTCATCACAATGCATTCGACCCTGATGGGTCATGACCCATATTTAGTCAAATTATGTTCATTATCCCCTGCCATGGTTTTTCATTAGATTCTGTTGATTGTACCCTACCAACCAAACCAATGTACCAACCTTGGGATGGTTCCAACTTCTATGTGGGCCATTGATGTAGCGGTGAGGGACTGCTTGACCGATGCACATAATGAGGGATATATTGACTGAGAGATAGATATAGAGAGGGATCTTGGAGTTTTCCAACAACTTGTGGTGTGCATAAGAAACTGTTTGTGCAATCTTCTTGGGTCTCTTATGAATGAATTGCATGCTAAGAATAGCCTTTGTTTTCCAAAATATTTCACAGACACAAATGTACTCATGAGGGTCTTTGTTACCCTTGTATCGGTTCATTAATTCAAATTCATTTGTAGGTTGGAACCTAAATTTGATATACTCTATCACTTGTGCCCATTCTTGTATATCTGTGTGGTGCATCACCCACCAATGCATATGTGTTCATTTGAATATTGCATGCATGGCCTGTATCCTTTGAGTCTCAAGCACCAACTCTGTTGTTTGTGGTAAAATGTGTCTATAAATATTATTCCATAAAACATCAGTTCGTTGCACAAATATGATCCAATCTATCTCAAAACATTGGTGATTCATGCACATCGCGGGGTTGATACTTCATACATCTTGTTCTACCATTTTTCCATAGCATCCTTCAAACCTGTGTCATAGGAGTGAACACTTATCCAACTCATTCCACCATCATTTGTTGGGTTCACACATTCCGCCTTGCACCCTATAATATTGTATATGTTTTCTGTGATCGAACTATTGACATCCCCATTCACGGGCTCATTGTATATGTTTCCCTCATTTGGATCCATTGATGAAATAAATTGCAAGGTGCCTATCTCAAAGTATATTTGTCATTTCTTTATGTTAACTGTGACATTGTTGTAAAATTCCGAATAAATACCAAGTAGATATGGATATGGGTCTAATTCATCCATGATATCAATCACATCGAAGTCTTATTTAGTATTCACCCCATCAATGTTCACATCTAGTTTCTCCATCCTACCAATAAGATAGATTACATATTGGTTGACAAGATTGAGTTGAATAGGGGACCACACCAAGTTTGGTTTACCCACCAACTCCCATGATTTCTTTAGTAGTATGTTCATGTTAGATCCCAGGTTCAACAAGACATCATCCACCTCAGAGCTTATGAGCTTAGTTTTCATGTTAAATTCTCTCCCTGTATGCTTCCTTATGCTTACATGGAACACATCTCATTCTGGTAGTGGGGCAGAAATCATAGTATTGTTCTCCTCTTCTTCCATGAATCTTGTCAGCATGCAGGAGAGTTTCTTTGTAGCTATAGGGTCACCCAACATATTAAGGAAGTAATGAAGAAGTTACTTACCTGGTTTTCTGATTCAGTCTTGGCGTAAATGTTGTGTTGTGTTGTGTTCCCTCTTACATAATGCATTGTAATTCCTCATGCGCACATTATTCTCCTAGTGCATTTTGTGTTGCATGTTGCGCTTCCACACGTAAGTGGGCTTCTTCCAATTCCCTCTGCATTGTGCACTGTATTCATTTTCACAATAGGGATTCCCCTAATTCCCTCTATGTTCTGGGCCTCACTTATTTGTGCACGATGTCTTCCTCCAGTGCCTTATGGGTAAAATAATTTATTTTGTTATGCCTAGTCAAATTTAGGAGATGCTTGAGCCACTTTTTTTGTCTTTCCTTTTACATTATGACCTAAAATTTATCCTCGTTCCAAGTTGTCTCCCATAAAAAATCATCCTTGGGTTACAACCTGTTGGTCCTAAAGTCTACACCTGAATGCTAAAGGGCATATCTAGGCCACCTCAAGTTTTTGAATGGTTGTTTTTTTTTGGTTAGTTAGAGGGTTGGTTTTACCAAGAAAAGAGCATGGTTGGGTTGGAAAAATGATATGGATGAGGGTCCTCCTTGGATGGTGGCAGACTAATGACAAACAAGTGAGATAATAGAGGTAAAAAACAAAGGGAAACAACAAACCACTCTATGAATAATTTGTTGTAATAATTTTAAGTCTTAAAATATCATTTCAAGGCATTAAACATGTACCAAAAACACAATTACTTGCACAGGTTACAATAAAAAACAAATATTCATCAAAGAATTAGATGTTCTCACAGGTTGCATATCAATAAACACAAGTTATACAATAGCTGAAGGAAATGAAATGCACTTTGCACAAATCAAAAACTATATTCAATATAAGAGACAAACACATATAGATTTGGACAAAAACACACTGCCATCAAGAGTATATTCACCAGGTAGAGAGATTTAATCCATGCATAGAACATGTTCAAATAGTTTGATCTATTGATCTTATTCTCCCAAAAACTGAACCCTTCTAACATACAAAAATTGCCTATTTATCAAATATGCAGAGTCCCTCGATCAGTGTGGAACTAGGGCTTAACTCTACAACATCAGTTGTAAAACAACTTATTAAATTCACTAAAACACAACTGGAGTATATTAATGTATACTTCGAGCTTGAATTAATAAAAAAGAAGTGGTTCTTATCACATATAAAAGACTAATTATTATGCCTTAATCTAAAAGAGTCTTGCAATTAAACAACTAAAAACTGCTACTAGCAATGAAAATAGACGGATGCATATGCTGGAGTGAACTGAGATTTGACAGAAAATGACTAGGAGTTATAGAACTGAGTTCTATATTGGGTATTGACATCCATGCGCTTTTTTGGAGGCCTTTGGGAGATAACTGGATGTGTTGGTAATGTTCTTCCTCAACTTATCTCATGGGGGGAAGACTCAAGTCTTCTGGCCCTTTTCTGGAGTCTCTGATATTCCTTCTGTAGTCTGGGTGTGTAGTTTCTCCGATTCCTGGTTGTGGTGTTGTAGGGTTGGTATTTGAAGCTTTAGTTCTATACCTGTTGACTATCACCGATATGCGTTCAGATGAGAAATATGATTCCTTTGAATGGATCAACGTTCTTGGTTTGGCATCGTTTAAAAAACTTCAAAATATGCAATAAATGAGGATATGCCACTGTGAAAATTCGACGTTCGAGAGATTTCGAGTGTAGAGTATACATACCTCCCAGAGGACTGAACTCCTGGAGTCATTAACCAACACTTTTTTCTAATTAACTCAGGATTATCTTTATCCTTGAACATTTCGGGACTTCGAGACTTCGAATTGTTGGGGTTCAGGAACTTTGGAATGCAGAGTTTGAGAATATCCCGTAGGACAATCTCTCGGAGTGACTGTGGTGGCATGATTCAATGTCACTAACGTTTCATAGAAAGAAGAGTGACACATGTCACCTGAAATAATACATATGACGTACCCAAAGGTGCTTGAAATGAGTACCACATGTCAGCGACAAATGAATTCCATGTGTCATCAACATATGAGTTCCACACGTCTTAACAGATGAATGCTACATGTCCCCAACTCTTCGGGGTTCAGGATTTTTTGAATGCAAAGTCTACATATGTGCTAGAGGACCGAACTCACTGAGTGATGTGGTAGTTCGAGGCTCTAGCACTTTGGGAAACTGAGTTTTCTATTGATTGAAATCTCCCAGAATGATAATCTCTTGGAGTGACATGTCAACATTTCAGGAACTTCGATGTTCGGAGGATTTGACACTTCAACAACTCGACACTTCGAAGCTTCAAAGAACTGTGTTTTCTCTAAATTGAAATCTCCTCGAGTGGTGATCTCCTGGATCTGACATGGCCACATGATGTCACAATCGCTGATGTGTCACAAAGAGAGAGTGACACGTGTCATCTAAAAATGAGCAGATGACATACCCAAAGGTGGTTGAAATGAGTGCCACATGTCATAATAGGTGAGTGCCACATATCATAACAGATGAATGCCACATGTTTTAACAGATGAATTCCACGCGTCTTCGACTCTTTGGGGTTTGGGAGCTTCTGAATGCAGAGTTTGTACATCTCCCGAATGACCAATCTCATGGAGTGACGTGGCAGTTCGGGGCTCTGGTGCTTCAAGGCTCCAATATTTCAGGGATTTAGTGATCTACGCTTATTCTCGATTGAAACCTCCTAGAATGACAATCTCCCGGAGTGACGTGGAAACATTTAGGGAACTTTGGTGTTCAAAGGCTTCGACACTTAGGCATTCAGGCACTTTTGAATATTAAAACAATGACAAGTTCAAATGCCCGAATGCTAAATTCATGGAGTGACATTCCTATTTGTTTGTTGTTAAACCTCGCACAATTTTTAAACTCCAAATGCACGAGAGCCATTGATATGAATTGACTGTTGGATCTCCACCATAAAAAATTCAACCTGTCTGTTTGCATACAATCTAAGCTCGAAATCTACTGCTCTGAATTACTACGTTTTTTCTGTGGATGTTTCCTGTGCATACAAAGGACTTGGTCGACCTGCTGCATGCTCAGTCAAATTGCAAACATGATGAAAAGTATTTCGAACCCAAATCACAACATGAAATTATCCTTCAAGAAAACAAAAAAAATTGACGCAAAGAATCAATCAAGAAATATAACGATAAAAACTGAGTCATTTGGTAAAGCAAAATCAAATTGACCAAGCAGAAGAAGAATGATTTTGATGAAGGTATAGGGGAATGAGAGAGGAGGGGCAGGGGTGCAGAATTAGGTATCAACATTGGCTCCAACTGGGGATTGCACCCCCCTGTGGGGTATTGAGAACAACATATCATTGCCTTGGAACTTAATAACTTGCTCCTACCTTCCTTCTCTTACCTTTGTTTCTTTATGTCGACCATGTATATCTACTAGTGTCTCTCAACCATGCATCTTATTGAATCCAAAACCATAACTACACCTAAGTGCATTTGTTGGGGTATGGACTCTTTATTCACACATAAATTAACTAATCAAATGCAAATGGAAAAGAAAAGAAGTTATGGTACAAGAGGGACCCTCGCTCAGTCTTTCAAGAAAAATAGTGTTTCAGGAAGCACCCATTTATTAGGCCTCCAAAAATTTCAGTATCATCTAGATTGTGTAAAACAAATGCATTATTGTCCAGAACCTCAACTACCTTAAAATGACCAAACCAAAGGTTATAAAACTTACCATGCTCATACTTTTGTTCCCTTCTGGCATCCCACCTCAGTACCAGGTCTCCTTCTTTAAATATCTCCTTCTTGGTTTTCTTATCAAAATCTGATTTGATCTTGCTCTAGTATGCCTCATTTATCTAATTCAATGCTTCTCTCTTTTGTTGAACGTCTATAATTTGAAAGATTCTTCTCTGGATATCATTTGGCTCCTCCATTTCTTCTCGTGGGAATTTTAGAACTGGTAGATTGAGTTGAGTAGGGAAGACAACATCTATCCCATAGAATAGATGAAATAACAAGGTTCCCAATGATCTCTTGGTGTTTATCCTATCATCCCACAAAGCATACTTAAGTTTAGAATCCCATAATTTCTTGTTTTCAATTAATAATTCTTGATGATCATTTCATGTTGAAACTGTAGTAAATACATCTAATAAAAGGGTGGGCCAGTAGTACCCCGCCCTTAGGATATTGAGGGATGTATCTTTCCAATGATGGTGTCCTCCACAAACTCCACTGTGCACATATTTTTTAACTTGTTTAGATTTATTTTCATCAAGACACTTTAATAGGATGCCAACAGTATCCCTCCATTACAGTTTCTGATTAAAAATGCAGAATTTTATAGCCTTTAATTCGAGAGACCCGACCTTCATCTTTTTCAAGTTTGGTGAGCATTCTAGATGCTATAGGAAGTAAAAAACATCTATGTACCAAGGTTAAGAGGAGTAATTTCTAGATATCTACATGCTTCCTTGTCTAGACTGTTTCATGGGCTCATCGGATTGGGTGAAGGTCTGATGAAATTCAAGTACCTTACAATTTGATTCTGATAATAACTTGGAAAGTCCCTGCCCCTTAATCAACTTTGTGTGATTTATGTGCAGGTCATACTCGAGCAATTTGACAATCCATTTCCCTCTTTTCTCTTCACTGTATGGCTGGACCAAAATCTCTTTAACATTGCTTCTAGGAGTATAGGCTGTTATGCTAGACTGTAACACATACACCCTGAAGGCCTTTAAATATTTGACAAATGCATATGCCTATTTTTCTAATATGTCATAATTCATCTCAACATCTCAAAGGGATTTGGTGAAAAAGGCTATGGGTTTTTCATGCCCTTATTCATTCTTTTGGAGTAGCACATCAACAATGATTTCCTCGAAGGAGAAAGAAAAGATAAAGAAATCTTTGGCATAGTCAGGGATGACTAATACAGGGGCTTCAACCAAATCTTGTTTGATCCTTTGGAATGCTGATTTTTCCTCATGTGACCACTTGATAACAACATATTTATTTAGCATGTGGGTGATAGGCCTTATGATTTCAGCAAAGTTTGGTACAAAGTGCCTTAAAAAAAATATTTTGCCTATAAAAGATTGAATAGACTTCTTGTTTATGGGGATTGCAATTTCCAAAATGGCATCAACTCTCTTAGAGTCTATTTTTATTCCTCCTACTGATATGATGTGGCATAGGAGATTAACCTCTGGCATAGAAAAGTGGGACTTCCTGGGATTCAAAGAGATCTCATACCTTCTGCATTTTTGGAAAATCTACTCAAGGTGTTGTAAATGTTAATCATATGATCTGGAGAAAATGGTGATGTCATCCAAATATATAACCATAAATATGTATTTTTCCCCCACAAAGGCTATGTACATGGCCCTTTGAAAGGTGGCCCCTTCATTCATCAGTAAAAAGGGAATTTTGTCGTACATGAATGTCCCCCATGGTTTTGGTTGTGGAGCCTAATTATCTTCCTGATTCAGAGGTCCTTGCCTTCAGCCGTGTTTATACCCCATGAAGTATTTACACCCCATAAGTATGTACACTCTTCCACGTGGGGGAGTGCAGAGGGGGGGTACCCCCTCTGCGGGGTTTGGGGGGACTATCCCCCCGGATGGGGGCAAGCGGGGGTTTGGGGGCGAAGCCCCCGAAGCAAAAATTTCCTTGTAAAAGTATATTGTAATTTCATTGTAAATCTGGACCGTTCATTATAAGGTTGCAGATCTAACGGTAGAGATTATGTTAGGGTTTTTTTCCCTAGAAGGCAACCCTCTTTTATGAGGGAAATGTATCGCGACTATGGTTGATGGTGAATATTATATTCTGAGAGAGGAGACTTTGAGAGAAAGAAGAGGAAGTTACAACGGGTTTTGCTATAGGTTGTATCCCTTCATTTGCTGGATAATAATAAAGGAAGGACCTGGTAATTTCTCTAGTGGATGTAGCCCACACTGGGTGAACCACGTAAATTTGTGTCTCTCTTGTATTGTGTGTCTTCTGTGTTTTGTTTCTGCATTTGTTTTATTTTATTGCTCCGCGGTCCTATTTTTCTAACAACTGGTATCAGAGCATAAGGTAACTCGC
>ML777057.1:785931-828896 GCA_009831015.1 Picea engelmannii | reverse complement strand
AGCTTGATGTATGCAATGGTTTGCACAAGACCAAATATTGCACATGTAGTGGGAGTTGTGAGCAGGTATATGAACAATCCAGGTAAAGAACATTGGGAGGCAGTAAAGTGGATTCTCAGGTATTTGAGAGGTACTACTACACACGCATTATGTTTTGGAGGTTCAGACACTTTCTACAGGGATATATTGATTCAGATATGGCAGGTGATAAAGACAGCATGAGGAGCACCACAGGGTATGTTTTTACTATAGGTGGAACAACAGTAAGTTGGATTTTGAAACTGCAAAAGGTTGTTTCACTTTCAACAACAGAGGCAAAGTATGTTGCTGCTACAGAGGCTAGTAAAGAGATGATTTGGTTACAAATACTTATGGAGGAATTGGGAAAGAAGAAGGAGAACAACCGGTTGTACTGTGATAGTCAGAGTGCCATTAACCTTGCAAATAACTCAGCCTTCCATTCGAAGACTAAGCATATATAGTTGAGGTACCACTTCATACGATCTGCCTTGGAAGATGGACAATTGAAGATGGAAAAGATACACACTGGCCAGAATCCTGTAGACATGTTAACAAAGGGAGTAACCAGGGAGAAATTGAGTTCCTGCTCAGTTTCAGTTGGTATTCAAGAATGAAGATGAAAATGAGAAATTTTCCAGGTCCAAGAAGGTTCAGAGTCCAGCATATACAATAGCGGTGGAGTTGTTGAGATCAGTCTCCAAGTGGGATATTGTTGGTTGTGGAGCCTGATTATCTTCCTGATTCATAGGTCCTTTCTTTCAACCATTTTTATACCCCATGAAGTATTTACACCCCATAGGTATGTACACTCTTCCACACGGGGGAGTGCAGTGGGGGGGTACCCCTCTGCGGGGTTCGGGGGGGGCTTTGCCCCCGGATGGGGGGTCTGGGGGAAAGAGGGGGTTCGGGGGCAAAGCCCCCGAAGCAAAAATTTCCTTGTAAAAGTATATTGTAATTTCATTGTAAATATGGACCATTCATTATAAGGTTGCAGATCTAACGGTAGAGATTATGTTAGGGTTTTTTTTCTCTAGAAGGCAACCCTGTTTTATGAGGGAAATGTATCGTGACTATGGTTGATGGTGAATATTGTATTCTAAGAGAGGAGACTGTGAGAGAAAGAAGAGGAAGTTACAATGGGTTTCGCTGTAGGTTGTATCCCTTCATTTGCTAGATAATAATAAAGGAAGGACCTAGCAATTTCTCTGGTGGACGTAGCCCACACTGGGTGAACCACATAAATCTGTGTCTCTCTTGTATTGTGTGTCTTCTGTGTTTTGTTTCTGCATTTGTTTAATTTATTGCTCCGCGGTCCTGTTTTTCTAACACATGGGGTGGTGAATGTTGTTTTTTATTTGTCTTGTTAACTCTTTGTTATCTGGTTATAACCAAAATACCCATCCAACAAATAAATATTGTAAGAACTTACTACCCTTTGTAGGATATGGTCCATCTTGGGTAGGGGTTAGTTCTCCTTTAGAGAGCACTTGTTGAGATTTCAGAAATCAACACACAAGCGTATTTACCCACTCTTTTTCATCACGGGCACTAAGTTGGCCACACAATCCGAGTACCTCAAGGGAACAATGATTATGGCATCAAGCATTCGTTTAAACTCTTTTTCAATTATGGACATTGGCATTGGATTAAATTTCCTAATATTCTGTCTGAATGGCTTAAAACCATCCTTGAGAGGGATCTTATGCTGGATGATGTCAGTGTCAAATGTCTTCAAATCCTCATACGACCATGCAAAAATATCAACAAAATTTTTCATGAGACTAACATACCTGTCATTTTGGTTTGGAGGTAGTGCCTTGGACAATTTGACTATTTTGGGGTTTTCAATAGTCCTAATGTTGCAGTCCATTACTTCCTCCTCTTTTATTTTTATGGAAGCTTCTATGGAGACATCATAACTATAAAATAACCTTTCCAGCGACACTATACCCCTGGGGATGTGGTCTATTTTAAGTTCCACAATGATGTGTCCAACCACTTTGTTCAATAGATGAGATGTTTTCTAATTCTCCGATTCATCATCTTCATCCTATTGATCTATTGAGATACTAAAGAATTCTTCTATGGTCTACATAAATCTTTGTAGCTCCAAGTCATCACTAAAGACCTGCCAATGATTTATGTTTTCTGGTATGGTTTTCCTATGTACGACTTCCACCTGATACTTGATATTTGGGACAATGGGGGGTGTCAAGGTACTAGCAACCAAGGCCAAAGAATATTCCTTCTGATTTTCCTCTCTGGGAATGACGAAGATGCTAAATGCCAGAAAGAAGATTCCAACCAGGTCCCACACCTTGTTCCTTTATTGTTTGAGCCTATGTTGCTTATCTTGATAAATGATCTTGACTTGATTGATGATTAAATCAGAATCACCAAAATCTGCCAAACTGTCAATGGCCATGTCTTTGGAAGCCCTTAATCCGAGCACTAGAGCTTCATACTCAACTGTATTTTTAGTATTCTCGAATTCTAGCTTATAAAAGAGAGTTATAATCTCCTATGCAGGGGAAATGAGGACTATAACATCCCTAAAACCTTATTTTGATGAAGATCCATCGAAATACATCTTCCACACTTTGTTCTGTTGATCTGTCAAAGGTTGATTTTTTCATTTGTTGACTATGATTTCGGGTTCATCACTATTTAGATGAAAAACAAATGAGTCGATCTCTTCTCAACAACATAAATTGGTTGATTTCTTGGCTTCTGATGGTCGCTGATGATATAGGCTAATATGACCTCCCTGTATAGCGTCCTATGCTCTCCTCCAAAAACATGGATGGTGGCATATGTGAGGTCCATTTGTAACGATCCCCCAACCTTCTTGGCCCATGTTCTGGACAAAAGAATACCAAACATGGGGGGAATGTCAACCACAATGATTTCCATCATTACACTCTTCATGGGTAACTGTGCTAAAAAAACCACTAGATCTTTGATTAATCCCAAACATTTGAATTTTTTAGAGTAAAAGGAGTAAAGGCCTTGGAAGGGCTTGGTGATCTCCAGGCTTAGTTCCTCCATCAAAACTTTAGGCATGCCATTGTGTGAGGCCCCTGAGTCCATGAGAAAATTATATGGGATATTTTCAAGGATATTTAAATATATGTATAATGGTGGAGAGGCTTTAAAGCCATCCTTGATATGTGGGCCCACAATAATGGCTGGGTTCTCATCCTGTAGACTAATTATATCAAAAGTTACAACAGAAGTAGGCGGCTGCAGAACCTTCATAATCGATTTTTTGAAGGGCTCATTTTTCAACAATTCTGACAGAGGTACATGGATCTTGATCTTTCTCAACTCATGCTCTAGGCTAAAAGATGCTTGTTGCCTATCAACTTCCTTTACTTCTGGGACAACAAGTTTAAATGGAGGAGGCCGATGAGATTTAGTCAATGCACCCTTGCTTGGATTTGACTTGGGAGGAACTTTTACTTTACTGTTCTGATCAAAGGTGGTGGCTTTGGGAGCACCTGTTCTAGGCCTCAAATCATATTTCTTTTGGGGTAAGGATTGAATAACTCCCTCTCCCCCTATCTCAATATTAAAATGATCTGACAGTTGGGCTATCTCATAATCTTTTTGCATTAAGTGACTGGTGTGAAAATCCGTTTCATTAAAAAGTACATCAAGATCATCCACAACCTCACTATATATATCCATCTCCTCAATATAATTGTTTTGGAAAGGAGGTACTACTCTATGGTCATCAAAATTCCTCCTCTCTCTCTGCATTATCTGAGGGGCATCATTCGACCTTCTAAACTAGTTGGGATTTCTGTTCTGAGCCCCTTGAAAAGCTCTATTTGGTTGTTTAGATTCCCATTTCATCTTAGTTATTTCACATGTCAAATCCTTCAAAGTTTTGGTCATTTCATCAAGTTTGGGATTAGATGTGGCCGGGTTAGAGGAGGCAAGGGAATCCTCTCTCTATTTATTCTTGTCTTTTTTAGATCTAGTATTTAACCTATTTGATGCTAAGATGTTGGACTCAACCTCAATGGCGTATTCTTGCATGGATAGAAAGGTGGTGGATCTTCTCTCTCTCTCAATAAAAGAGATAATTCTGCATCAAATGCAATGGCATAAGTGATCTTGGCAAAGGCTTCAGTTATTTTTATCTCATCTGGGTTTCTACCATACATCTTATTGAATCTCTTAGTGAAGTCCAAAATAGACTCATTGTTATTTCTCTTAAGGGACCCAAACTCAGTGATGTAATACAAATAATCCCTTATATCTCCCCATTGCTTTATGAAATCTTCATCTAACACATCAATATTTTCAATGGAGGCTGGAGGGAGGCCCGAAAACCATTTTCTTACCTCCCCATCGATGCTTTGTACAAACAACCTCATTCACACATCTGTATAGTCAATGTTAAAGTTGTATGAAAAGTTGTATAAGGCTACGAGATGTTCCTCGTCTGTGACATCCCATTCCCCATTATATATTGGTAAATATTTCATGTAATTTTTGGTTGGGAGTGCATGCAAGCCTACAAGAAAAACTAAGGGTGCATATCTGACAACAATTATGCAATCCATCCTATTAAAAACCATTGTTTGGGAAATAGGAATATGAAGATTTATTGGAGCTACATGGGTGGATACTGGACTGGATAATGAAGTAGAGTCAAGAGTTGAAGGTGTCTGAGGTTCCTTGTAATTGTGATTCTCGGGGCTAGCAATTTCGAGCTACTTGTGAAAATGGACAAAAGTGGATTCTTTAGGTGCAACTTTACCCTTGAGGGATGAGGTATATCTCTAGGCTAAGATGGATTTTATTAGCTGTCTTTCTAGCTCATAGACTACTATGTCCTTCTTAGGGTTGGGATGAGCCTTAGTGGCTCTGATGTGCTCATATATGGATCTCTTGTGTCCTTTTCTGAGAGCCAATATTTATTTTGTGAAGTTTACTCAGTGGAGTCATCGGGTGAAAGATGACATTCTGAATGTGTCTGATCTTTGTTCACCATCAAAGGTCAGATATGATCGTTGTCATTCTCCCAGTGAAATATATCTTGTTACTCTGTTCCTCGGCAATGACTCTAGAAGATGTTGGTCCTAAAGTCTGCACCTAACTACTAAAGGGTAGAGCTAGGCTACCTCAAGTTTTGGAATGGTTGGTTTTTTATTTTGTTGGTTAGTTAGAGGGTTGGTTTTATCAAAACAAGAGAATGGTTGGGTTGGAAAATGTTATGGACGAGGGTACTCCTTGGATGGTGGCACACTAATGATAGACAAGTGAGATAATAGAGGCAAAAAAACAAAGGGAAACAACAAACCACTCAATGAATAATATGTTGTAAGAAGTTTAAGTTATAAAATATCATTCCAACGCCTTAAACATGTACCAAAAACACAATTAATTCCATAGGTTGCAATAAAAAAAAATTCTCACAGGTTTCATATCAATAAAGGCAAGTTATACAATAGATGAAGGAAATGAAATGTCCTTTGCACAAATAAAAAACTGTATTAAAGATAAGAGAAAAATACATATAGATTTGGACAAAAACACACTATCATCAAGAGTATATTCACCAGGTAGAGAGCTTTAATCCATGCATAGAAAATGTTCAACCAATTTTATCTATTGATATTCTTCTCCCAAAAACCGAACCCTTCTAACACACAAAAAATTCCTATTTATCAACGATGCAGAGGCCCTCGACCGGTGTGGAACTGGTGCTTAACTCTACAACATAAATTGTAAAACAACTTATTAACTTTACTAAAAATAAACTGGAGTATATTAATGTATACTTCGATCTTGACTTAATAAAAAATGAGTGGTTCTTATCCCACATATAAGACCACTTATTATTCCTTAATCTAAAAGAATCTTGCAATTAAACAACTAAAAATTTCCACTAACAATGAAACTAGACTGATGCATATGCTGGAGTGAACTGAGATTTGACAGAAAATGACTAGGAGTGATAGAACTAAGTTCTATATCGAGCACTGGCATCCATGCACGTTGCTGGAGGCCACTAGGAGATAATTGGATGTGTTAGCGATGTTCTTCCTCAGCTTATTTCATGGGGGGAAGAGGTAAGTCTTCTGGTGCTTTTCTAGAGTCTCTGATATTCCTTCTGTAGTCTGGGTGTGTAGCTTCTCCAATTCCTTGTTTTGGTGTTTCAGGGTCTGTATATGAATCTTCGATTATGCACCTGTTGACTATCCCTGAGATGTTGTCAGATGAGCAATATGATTCCTTTGACTGACTCAACTTTCTTGGTTTGGTGTCGTTTAAAAAGCTTCAAAATATACAATAAACGAGGATAAGCCACTTCAAAAATTCAACATTCAGGAGATTTAGAGTGCAGAGTATACATATCTCTTGGAGGACCGAACTCCCGAAGTCATTAACCGACACTTTTTTCTAATTAACGTGGGATTATCTTTATAGTTAAACATTTTGGGACTTTGGGACTCCGACTCTTCAGGGTTCGAGAGCTTTGGAATGTAGAGTTTGATGATATCCTGGAGGACAATCTCCTAGAGTAACATGGTCACATGATGTCATATCAATAACATGTTATAGAAAGAAGAGTGACATGTGTCACCCGAAATAGTAGAGATGACGTACCCAAAGGTGCTTGAAATGAGTGCCATGTGTCAGCAACAAATGAATGCCACACATCATCAACATATGAGTGCCACGTGTCTTAACCGATGAATGCTACGTGTCCCCGACTCTTCGGGGTTTGAGAGTTTTTGAATGCAAAGTATACATATCTCTTGGAGGACCAAAGTCGCTGAGTGATGTGGTAGTTTGGGGCTCTGACACTTTAGGAAACTGAGTTTGTTATTGATTGAAATCTCCTGGAAGGATAATCTCCTGGAGTGATGTGTCAACATTTTAGGAGCTTCGATGTTCAGAGGATTCGACACTTCGAAGATTCAGAGAACTATTTTTTCTTTGAATTGATATCTCCCGTAGTGGTGATCTCCTAGATCTGACGTGGCCACATGATGCCACAATCGCTTACATGTCACAAAAAGAGACTGACACATGTCACCTAAAAATGAACATATGACATACCAAAAGGTGCCTAAAATGACTGCCACGTGTCATAATAGATGATTTCCAGATGTCATAATAGATGAATTCCACACGTTTCAATAGATGAATACCATGCGTCTTTGACTCTTCAGGGTTCAGGAGCCTTTGAATGCAGAGTTTTCACATCTCTCGGATGGTCGATCTCGCGGAGTGACATGGTATTTTGGGGCTCCGACATTTTGGAGCTCTGGTGATCTGCACTTGTTCTGTATTGAAACCTCATAGAATGACCACCTCCCAGAGTGACACAGCAGTATTTTGAGAACTTCGGTGTTAGGAGGCTTTAGAACTTTGACATTTGGGCACTTTTGAAGATTGAAACAATGACAAGTTCGGATGCCTAAACGTTGAAGTCACAGAGTGATGTTCCTATTGATTTGTTGTTAAACCTCATGTGATTTTGAAAATCTGAATGCAAGAGAGTCATTGATATGAATTGACTGTTGGATATCCATCATCGAAAATTTAAATGTTTGTTTGCTTACAATCTAAGCCCGAAATATACTGCTATGAATTGCTGCGTTTTTTCTACGAATGTTTCCTGTGCATATAAAGGACTTGGTCAACCTGCTGCATGCTCATTCAATGGAAAACATGATGACAAGTATTTCAAAACCAAACCATGACATGAAATTATCCTTCAATAAAATAGAAATAATTGGTGCAAAGAATCAATCAATAAAGATAACGAGAAAAAACCGAGTCATTTAGTAAATGGAAACAGACTTAACCAAGCATAAGAGGAATGATTTTGATGAAGGTATATGGGAATGAGAGAGGAGGGGCAAGGGTGCAGACTTAGGTATCAACACCACCCATACATCCACTTCTTCTTTTGGCTTTTGGTTTTCGTGTGGCTTCGTAGTCACCATATTGCAATGCCCTTTATTATCTTTCTGGTTGGCTAAACTCTCTGGGAATTCCTCCATGACATGGTCTACATTGTGGTAATATCCATAGAGTGCACATGATTTGGTATAGAATTATGATAAGTGGCTTATTTCACCATAGTTGTAATAGGTAGTTGGTCTTCCTCCACCACCACCATATCTTCGTCCTCGTCCTCTTCAATATCCTCCTCATTGGGCTCCTTGGTAGCCCCCTTTATCGAAGCCTCTTTAGTCTCCACCCTTATTTTATTCTTGGACCTAGAAAACATTTGTGGTGTGTTCTTGCATGATACATATTATTTTCGGAATGAAATGAAAGAAGAGATATTACAATGAAATACTCATGAAAATTTCCATAAACAAAGAAATACAAAAATACTTTATTTCTATTAATTAAATAATTGTAAAGAGATTGTAAAAATACAGAGTACAAGACTCACTAGAATGGTGGCATCTTTATCTCTGAGAAGAGATGTGACGGATACACTCATTCACTAGAAGATGATTAAAATGATGCTATGAAGGCATTTTTATGATAAACATGAATGCCAAAAACCTAGACATCCAAAAACCTAACCCTAGGATATGAAACACTAAAATTCATGTGGACCCCATTGGGGTAAGTTAGTACATTAACTCCATGGGGTCGTAACTTTCACATACGATCTCTGTTTTAGGCGCGTGATAGCTCATTGGAAAGGTATTTTCAATAAATACCCATTATTCCCAAAATCTCTGACTACATCTATAGTTTGACTATGGAAAGAAAAAAAAAAACACTGTTTAGAGCCCCAAAACGGCCCTGGAAGTACATAAAGATGTACTGACATGAAAACTTCCAAAATAAGCTAGTTGGAATAGGTGGGCGGCCACCAATATACACCTGGATGTCGTGTAGGGATTTAGGACATCCTCGTAAGTGTAGAACCCACAATTACAAATAAATGTCCCCATTATATAGAAACATGTTGAACTGAAAATTGTCCAGAAGAGACAGTTGGGATATGGAACAGGGGGGTGGCCACCAAGATCCACCTAGATCATTGCATTAGTTACAGTGACCAACAATTGTTCACATCATGTCCATTGGATTTGTAGAAATCATAAAATGGAGTGTGCATGGTCTTTTGATACTTTTGCAGTGTGGGGAAATGGGGAGGTATATGACCCCATTGTTGAAAGATATCACACCACTCCATTTGTGGTCCTATTGGAAATAGATTCGACTCACTCGTCGTTGTGTAATTCCCAAACATAGAACACTCATTCCTATAGTTACCTTCAACATGACATGTATTACACCATGCATTCTCATGCACCACCTTAGCCTTCACAATATCTTGCAATTTCATTCTTAAGGTCATGAGTTGAGACTGTACCTACACCAATCCTACCGATGTCTCACCACCTCCCAGTGTGACTTCTAACTACATAGCAATTGCTATGACCTATTCTTGGGTTTTCACCTTCTATTGGGTGAATGGGGCTCAAATATGTGGTAGGAGTCCAACAATAAACCATTCTTGATGTTGGACTTCTTGGAGATAATCCCAAAAGGTTTCTCCAGCTAGCTTCTTAATCTCTTTGAACTCTATTATACGCTATGATTCTGACTTAGGATTTTGAAATTCCCTAAGTATATATATATTTATCTCTATCAGGGATCTTGTTTGTCCCACCAGCGTGGTAGCCTTGTACTTCATGCACCACACCATAGATATTTCTTTGAAAGTGGTTTATAGCTACACAATATTGGATGCCTCATTTGTGAATCTCTCAACTCAAAATATAGCTTCACACATGAACCAATGTTTTTTTGCATCATCTCTTCATGTCCTATGAAATGTAAGAAGTCCAAGGATTGAATCTTGTTCCACCATACTCGATCTAGAATTGTGTCCTCCAGAGTGACTACTACTTGTTGTTTCTGATACTGATGCTCTCTCTTGTGAAGTATTAATGAATTATGTTTCTCCTTCAATTTTCTCTTATAATACCTCTTCTTTTGCTTCTCTTACCTCTATATGTTATTTGGTTCTTTGTTCTTGATGACAAATGTGCAACAAGATTTTTTCAAAGAAGGGGATCCTCCATACTCTCTCATATTTTGTGGTGAGGGATCCAAAAAAAATCCATATCTTTAGCTACGTAAGCTTGCTCATAATCGCTAAGGCCTCTGCCCCTTCTCGGAGGGCTCCATCACCGTCATCTACTTCGTTAGTGCTACTTATATACACCCCATAGTCTTGTAATGTGACCAAAATTATCACTATCTAAGGGGATCTTAATTCATTTCCTCCGATACTTTTCCCACTAATTCTAGTATCCTCTCTTGGTACATTTCTCTGAATGCCATGTCTCTTCAAAAAGATTTCTTCTTATGCTCTTCTCTCTAGCACATATATTTCTTCCACACACCCTTCTCGTGCATGTTCTCCTCTTTTCATCTTTGGTATGATTACATGTTTTTCACTCCTTTCTTTCTACCCCCCCCAATTCCTACGGAGGGGAGAGTGGGGGGTATAATCGGTCATCCTATTGAGCCCTATGTGCATCATCCCATTTTCTAGGAGCAAGATTTTTATCCACAGAGGGATTTCTTCCAATAATATACTTCTAGGGCGAGTTAGAGAAGATTGGTGCCAACAACAGATTGGAAAATATGGAGTAGACTGGTTAGAGAAGACTCATGGTTTGTAGTGTCCATTTATTAGTTTTATAGAAGATCATATGGCGGGGATTCACAACTCTAGGGGTTGTAACATTCTCTTTTTGAGAAATATGTGTGGTTATGTTATGCAATAGAAGTTTTAGACTATCTACACTCCCAATTTTGTGTAGGCGAAGGAATTTCATTGTGAATTTCATCTAGGCAGGAGGGGTGGATCCTCTTGCATCATACTAATATGATAAAATGGATAGGTTTCATTTTTATACCATATTTTATAGATTTTATTCTAATCCCAATGTTAATACTAAGAAACTGGGTAACTATCTCATAATACTTGTTCTTTATATTGATGACCTTATACTCACTAGTAGTGACCCAAAAATTTTAACCCATGTGAAATCTACTCTTAAGAAGAAATTTCAAATATCAAACTTAGGACATTTGCATTATTTTATGTTTCCTAGTCTAAGTATACACATGGACATCTTCACCACTTTCACATGGACAATTGTAAACCAGCTCCATTTCCCTTCTAGTCTAGAGTCAAGCTTTCTACCACCTATACCACAACCAAAGTAGTTGTTACTTTTTGAGGTGAGTTAGTTGGTCACATTTTGTATTTGATTCATAGCCATCATAATATTTTCTTTGCTATTGGTCTTGTTGACTGGTATATGTAAACACCCCATGATAGCCATTAGAAAGAAACAAAGAGGATACTTTGGTATATCTAGGGTAAAATTCATTTGAGATACAATATAGTTCAAGGAGGACTCCTTTGTTTGTTGGTTTCACTTATTTCAATTGGGTTGGTGACCCTACTGATTAGTAGTTTACTGTAAGTTATATTTTTAGTCTTGGTTTCAAACTTATCACTTAGGCTTGTAAGAAATAATGTGCACTTTCTACCACATGTACCATGCTTGAAGTGGATGCCTCTTTATATCATCAGTCAATTGGTAGACTTTTGTATTTGATTCATACCCATCCTGATATTTCCTTTATTGTTGGTATTTGTTCCTGATATATGCAAACATCCCATAAGATCCATTGGAAAGTAACAAAGTGGATACTTTGGTATATCCTAGGTACAATTTAGTTTGGGATACAACATAGTTTAGGGAGGACTCCTTTGTTTATTGGTTTCATTGATTCCAATTGGGGTTGTGACCATTTGATATTAAATCTACCATAGGTTATGTTTTTAGTCTTAGTTTCAAATGTGTCACTTAGGCTTGTAAGAAATAATGCTCCCATTATCGTTTTTAGTAGAAGGAGTGTATCGAGCAACAATTAGTGCATGTCAAGAACTTTTGTGGCTTTGACATATCTTTTTAGAGTTCAGATTAGAACGACAACATCCAATGACACTTTGGGGTTATAATTAGAGTTCCATTAATGTCACCAAAGATATAGTTCAACATTAACATAGTAACACATTAAGCTACACATGCACTTCATTAGAAAGCTTCTTCAGGATTTCCTATATAAGCGCTCTATTTCCATATAGATGATCTAGTTGCAAGCATTTTCACAAAGACTTTTACATAAGAAAAGTTTTCCATGTTTTGATCTATGTTAGGAATTCAAGAAGTTGTCACTAATGGGAGATAGGATTTAATGCCCTCTTCCTTATCCTATTATGTTACCATTGTAAATCCTTCAATCTTATCCCAATTTGTTCTTTAGGGGGTATGTTAGGATATTTAGACACTTAGGAGTTAGTTAATTTCAACTTGGTCTAATGTGTCTTTAGGTAAATTGTGTTTCTTTAGTGTTCTTTATTTCAAGGAGGACTCCTTTGTTTGTTGGTTTCATTGATTTTGATTGGGTTGGTGACCCTTATGATTAGTAGTGTATTTTAATTTATATTTTTAGTCTTGGTTCCAAACCTATCACTTAGGTTTGTAAGAAATAGTGTGCACTTTCTACCACATATACTATGCCTAAAATGGATGCATCTTTATATCATCAATTAGTTAGTAGCCTTTTATATTTATTCATACCCATCCTAATATTTCCTTTATTGTTGGTCTTATTTCCCGATATATGCAAAGACCCCAAAAGATCCATTGGAGAGTAGAAAAGAGAATACTTTGGTATATCCTAGGTACAATTTAGTTTGGGATAAATGCAATTTAGGGAGGACTCCTTTGTTTATTGGTTTCACTGATTCCAATTGGGTTTGTGACCATGTGATATTAGTCTACCATAGCTTATGTTTTTAGTCTTAGTTTGAGATGTTTCACTTAGGCTTGTAAGAAATAATGTGTTTTTTAGCTTTCTTTAGTAGAAGTAGAGTATCGAGCAACAATTAGTGAATGTCAAGAATTTTTGTGGCTTTGACATATCCTTTCAGAGTTCATATTCGAACGACAACATATAATGACAATTTCGTGTTATAATCATAGTGCCATTCATCTCACCAAAGATCTCGTTCAACATTAGCACGATAAAAAAATTGAGCTACACATGCACTTCATTAGAAATCTTCTTAAAGATTGTGTTCTAGAAGTGCTCTATTTCCATATAGATGATCAAGTTGCAGATATTTTCCCAGAGACTCTTACATAAGAGAAGTTTTCTAAGATATATATGTTAGGAGTTCAAGAAGTTGTCACTAAGGGGAGATAGGCTTTAGTGCCTCATTCTTTATCCTATTATGTCACCTTTGTAAATCCTTCAATCTTATCCCAAGTTGTTCTTAAGGGGGTATGTTAGAATATTTAGAACATTATGAGTTAATTAAGTTCCACGTGGTCTAAATTATCTTTAGGTAAAGTGTGTTTGTTTAGTGTTCTTTTGTAATTATCTAATATGGTAGTCAGGATTATGTTTTAGACATAAAGTGATCTGATGGTTCATCTTCTCCTCAATATTAACAACACTTAATTTGTGTCTTCACACTTGATTGGTCCATGATCTATTTTTAAAAGGCACGGAGAGTCATTTGATAATGATCGATTGTGAGATATTCTTATGTAATTTATTTTCTTTTTTTGTTAATATATTGTCTCGAGTATCTAAGTTGACTAAGATCATGGATTGTTTCCCTCTTTGAAAGTTTTAACCATATACACATTAGTATATTGGTATTTGATATATTGTATGAGTGGTTTCCTTAAAATATTTGACCTATATCAATATACCTTATTTATTGAAAAAACCCATAAACAAAATTGTCTACTCTTCAAAATTCTAAAAAATAAATAAATTTAAATTCTCCTATGTGCATGTTTTAATAAATGGCTTGTTTTAATAAATTTCTAAAAAAACAAGAGATGGATAAGATGGGACTTAAAATTTTCTATTTTGATGATTTATGTTAAAATTAAGTAAAACCAATAAATTTAATTTCTTAAAAAATAAGAGATTGATAAGAGGGTACTTAAAATTTTATATTTTGATGATTTATATTAAAATGAAGTGAAACCCACCAATAAAGTTCTTGTTAATTTACTCAATTTATTTTTTCAAAAATGTTTGAAAGGGAGTCAAACCCTAAGCACATAGTGCCACCATGAAATAAACTTAGACTATGTTCAATTTCCATTTGAATTTTATTGTCAAAATTAAATCAATGATAGCTTTAAAAAATATATTGGAATACGTGTCATCTCAAATTATAAAACTAACAATTTCCCAAGGATTTGCAAAGACACGCCATAAAGAAAAGTTATTGTATAAAAATTAAGAAGAAATATGATCTATGTAATATTTGTTAAATATTCAATTTTACATGTTCAAAGCAATTCTATGGTTTTTTAAAGTAAGATATGGCATAAAATGAATCATATAAAATAATTTTTTTTATAAATAATTATATTTTTATGGTAAAGATTAATCATATATTGTTTCTTAGGTATAGGACAATCCATGACAGAGTGTGTTGTTAAGGCACTTTGTGATATTAAAGTTACATTAAAGTTACGAGACAAAAAATCCATCCATGTTAAGGGTTGGTGATTTTAAAGGCTTAGATGCAAACAAAACAAAATTTAATCATATATTATATAAATAATGATAAATGATAAATGAAAAGTAAATAGTTAATTGACATAAACAATGATTGCTTAATTAATTTGTTTGATACTAATCTATGGTTAACTTATTATAATTAGTTCATTCAACTTTGAATATTCTATTTCAAATATTTTAAAAATAAATTAATAAGTAGACAAACTCACTCTTATTTTTTATTATTACATTATGTGTAACATTACATAATTCAAAAATACATTTAAAATACTCAATATCATTCCCCATTATTTGTTTAATTTTAAAATTCTTAAAGTAAACAATAATGCAAAAACATTAAATATCATAACCCCATATAGTAGGATCATGATAGGCTTAGTTTACATGTGAAGAGATTCTTTTAAAACTTGAAATAATACGATCATGATAGCCTTAGTTTACAAGTCAACCAAATCTTTTTAAGCTTGAAATTGATATATAGTCAATAAACAAAATAATAAAGAAGATATGGATGACATTATAACTATCAAATAACCTTTCCAACGACAGTAGACCCCTGGTGATGTGGTCTGTTTTAAGTTCCACAATGTTGTGGCCAACCACCTTGTTCAACAACTGAGATGTTTGTTGATTCTTTGATTCATCATTTTCACCTTATTGATCTATTGAGATACTGTAGAATTATTCTATGGTCTACATAAATCTTTGTAGCTCCAAGTCATCACTAAAGACCTGTCAATGATTTATGTTTTCTGGTATGGTTGTCCTATGTATGACTTCCACCTGATACTTGATATTTGGGCCAATGGGGGGTCTGAAGGTACTAAAAACCAAGGTCAAAGAATCTTCCTTCTGATTTCCTTCTAATTTTCCTCTTTGGGAATGATGGAGATGCTAAATGCCAGAAAGAAGTTGCCAACTAGGTCCCACACCTCGTTCCTTTATTGTTTGAGCCTATGTTGCTTATCTTGATATATGATATTGACTTGATTGATGATTAAATCAGAATCACCAAAAACTGCCAAAATGTCAATGGTCATGTCTTTGGCAACCCTTAATCCAAGCACTAGAGCTTCATACTCAACTATATTTTTAGTATTCTCGAATTCCAGCTTATAAGAGAGCGTTATCATCTCCTGCGCAGGGGAAATGAGGACTATACCATCTCCAACACCTTCTTTTGATGAAGATCCATCGAAATACATCTTCCACACTTTGTTCTGCTAATATGTCAAAGATTGATTTTTGCATTTGCTGACTGTGATTTCAGGTTCATCACCATTTAGATGAAAAACAGATCAGTTGATCTCTTTCTCAATAACATAAATTGGTTGATTACTTGGCTTCTGATAGTCACTGATGATATAGGCCAATATGACCTCCGTGTATAGCCTCCTATGCTCTCCTCCGAAAACATGGAGAGTGGCATATGTGAGGTCCATTTGTAACGATCGCCCAACCTTCTTGGCCCATGTCCTGGACAAAAAAATACCAAAATTGGGGAGAATGCCAACCACAACGATGTCCATCACTACACTCTTCATGGGTAATTATGCTTAGAAAACCACTAGATCTTTGATTAATCCCAAACATTTGAATATTTTAGAGTAAAAGGAGTAAACGCCTTGGCAGGGCTTGGTGATCTCCAGGCTTAGTTTCTCCATAACAACTTTAGACATGACATTGTGTGAGGCCCCTAAGTCCATGAGACAATTATGTAGGATCTTGTCATGAATATTTAAATATATGTATAATGGTGGAGAGGCATCAAATCCATCCTTGATATGTGGGCCCACAGTAATGGTTGGGTTCTCATGCTGTCGACTAATTACATCAGAAGTTACAACAGAAGTAGGTGGCTGCAGAACCTTCATAATGGATTTTTCGAAGGGCTCATTTTTTAACAATTTTGACAGAGGTACATGGATCTTGATATTTCTCAACGCATGCTCTAGGCTGAAAGATGCTTGTGGCCTATCAACTTCCTTTACTTATGGGACAAAAAGTTTAAATGGAGGAGGCTGGTGAGATTTAGTCAATGCACCCTTGCTTGGATTTGACTTGGGAGGAACTTCTACTTTACTGTTCTAATCAAATGTGGTGGCTTTGGGAGCACTTGTTCTAGGCCTCAAATCATATTTCTTTTGGGGTTGGCCTTGAATAAATCCCTCTTCCCCTATCTCAATATTAAAATGATTTAACAGTCAGTCTATCTCATAATCTTATCGCGTTAAGTGACTTGTGTGAAAATATGTTTCATTGAAAAGTACATCAGTATCATCCACAACCTCACTATCTACATCCATCTCATCAATCTAATTTTTTTGGAAAGGAGGCACTACTCTTTGGTCATCAAAATTCCTCCTCTCTCTCTGCATTATCTGAGGGGCATCATTTGGCCTTCTAAATTGGTTGGGATTTCTATTCCTAGTCCCTTGAAAAGCTCTGTTTGGTTGTTTACATTCCCATTTCATCTTAGTTATTTCACATGTCAAATCCTTCAAAGTTTTGGTCATTTCATCAAGTTTGGGATTAGATGTGGCTGGGTTAGAGGAGGCAAGGGAATCCTCTCTCTGTTTCTTCTTGTCTATTTTAGATCTAGTATTTAACCTGTTTGATGCTAAGATGTTGGACTCAATCTCAATGGTGTATTATTGAATGGATGGAAAGGTGGTGGATCTTCTCTCTCTCAACAAAAGAGATAATTCTGCATCAAATGCATTGGCATAAGTAATCTTGGCAGAGGCTTTAGTTGGTTTGATATCATCTGCGTTTCTACCATACTTCTTATTGAATCTCTTGGTGAAGTCCAAAATAGACCCATCGTTCTTTCTCTTAAGGGTCCCAAAATCAGTGATGTAATACAAATAATCCCTTGTATCTCCCCATTGCTTTATGAAATATTCATCTAACACATCAACATTTTCAATGGAGGCTAGAGGGAGGCCCAAAAACCATTTTCTTACCTCCCCATCGAGGCTTTGTACAAACAACCTCATCCACACATCTGCATAGTCAATGTTAAAGTTGTATGCAAAGTTGTAGAAGGCTACAAGATGTTCCTCGACTGTGACATCCCCTTCCCCATTATATCTTGGTAAACATTTCATGTAATTTGTGGTTGGGAGTGCATGTAAGCCTACATGAAAAACTAAGGGTTCATATCTGGCAACAATTATGGCATCCATCCTGTTAACAACCATTGTTTGGGAAATAGGAATATGAAGATTTATTGGAGCTACATGGGTGGATACTGGACTGGATGATGAAGTAGAGGTAGGAGTTGAAGGTGTATGAGGTTCCTTGTAATTGTGATTATTGGGGCTAGCAAATTCGAGCGGCATATGAAAATGGACAAAAGTGGATTCTTTAGGTGCAAATTTACCCTTGATGGATGAGGTATATCTCTAGGCGAAGGTCGATTTTATTAGTTGTCTTTCTGGCTCAGAGACTACTATGTCCTTTTTAGGGTTGGGATGAGCCTTAGTGGCTTTGATGTGCTCATATTTGTATCTCTTGAGTCCTTTTCTGGGAGCCAATATTTATTTTGTGAAGTTAACTTAGTGGAGTCGTCGGGTAAAAGATGGCATTATGAATGTGTCTGATCTTTGTTTGCCATCAAAGGTCAGATATGGTCATTGTCGTTCTCTCAGGGAAAGATATATCGTTACTCTATTCCTCGGCAATGGCTCTAGAAGATGTTGGTCCTAAAGTCTGCACCTAACTGCTAAAGGGTAGAGCTAGGCCACCTCAAGTTTTGGAATGGTTGGTTTTTTATTTTGTTGGTTAGTTAGAGGGTTGGTTTTACCAAAATAAGAGCATGTTTGGGTTGGAAAATGATATGGACGAGGGTACTCATTGGATGGTGGCACACTAATGATAGACAAGTGAGATAATAGAGGTAAAAAAACAAAGGGAAACAAAAAACCACTCAATGAATAATCTGTTGTAAGAAGTTTAAGTCTTAAAATATCATTTCAAGGCATTAAACATGTACCAAAAACACAATTACTTCCACAAGTTGCAATAAAAAACAATTCTCCCAGGTTGCAATAAAAAATAATTCTCACATGTTGCATATCAATAAAGACAAGTTATACAATAGATGAAGGAAATGAAATTTCCTTTGCACAAATAAAAAACTGTATTCAAGATAAGAGAAAAACACATATATATTTGGACAAAAACACACTATCATCAAGAGTATATTCACCAGGTAGAGAGATTTAATCCATGCATAGAACCTGTTCAACCAATTTTATCTATTGATACTCTTCTCCCAAAAACCAAACCCTTCTAACACACAAAAAAATCCTATTTATCAATGATGCAGAAGCCCTCAAACAATGTGGAACTGGGGCTTAACTCTACAACATCAATTGTAAAACAACTTATTAACTTTACTAAAAAAAAATTGGAGTATATTAATGTATACTTTGATCTTGACTTAATAAAAAATGAGTGGTTCTTATCACACATAAAAGACCACTTGTTATTCCTTAATCTAAAATATTCTTGCAATTAAACAACTAAAAACTGCTACTAGCAATGAAACTAGACTGATGCATATGAATTGAGATTTGACAGAAAATGACTAGGAGTGATAGAACTAAGTTCTCTATCGAGCACTGACATCCATGCACGTTGCTAGAGGCCATTGGGAGATAATTGGATGTGTCAGCGACGTTCTTCCTCAACTTATTTCCCGGGGGGAAGAGGTAAGTCTTTTGGCTCTTTTCTAGAATCTCTGATATTCCTTCTGCAGTTTGGGTGTGTAGTTTCTCCAATTCCTGGTTGTGGTGTTTTAGGGTCTGGATATGAATATTCAATTATGTACCTATTGAATATCACCGAGATGTTGTCAGAAGAGCAATATGATTCCTTTGATTGACTCAACGCTCTTGGTTTGGTGTCGTTTAAAAAACTTCAAAATATGCAATAAATGAGGATACACCACTTCAAAAATTCAGTGTTCGGAATATTTAGAGTGCAGAGTATGCATATCTCCTAGAGGACCGAACTCTTGAATTCATTAACCAACACCTTTTGCTAATTAACATGGGATTATATTTATCCTTAAACATTTCGGGACTTAGGGACTCCGACTCTTCGGGGTTAAGGAGATTTGGAATGTAGAGTTTGAGAATTTCCTGGAGGACAATCTCCCAAAATGACATGGTCACATGATGTCATATCAATAACGTTTCATAGAAAGAAGAATGTCACGTGTCACCCAAAATAGTAGAGATGATGTACCCAAAGGTGCTTGAAATGAATGCCATGTGTCAACGACAAATGAATGCCATGTGTCGTCAATAGATGAGTGCCACGTGTTTTAACTGATGAATGCTACATGTCCCCGACTCTTCAGATTTCAGGATTTTTTGAATGCAAAGTATACATATCTCTTGGAGGACCGAATTTGCAGAGTGATGTGGTAGTTTGGGGCTTTGACACTTCGAGAAACTGGGTTTTTTATTGATTGAAATATCTTGGAAGGATAATCTCCCGGAGTGACGTGTCAACATTTCATGAGCTTCGGTGTTCAGAGGATTTGACACTTCGACAACTTTTGAATACGATCTCCATTTTAGGCGTGTGATAGCTCATTGGAAAGGTATTTTCGAGAAATACGCATTATTCCACAAAACTCTGACTACGTCTATAGTTTGACTATGGAAAGCAGAAAAAACATTTTTTAGAGCCCCAAAACGGACTTGGAAGTACATAAAGATGCACTGACATGAAAAATTCCAAAATAAACCAGTTGGAATAGGTGGGCGGCCACCAATATCCACCTGGATGCCGTGTAGGGATTCGGGACAACCCCGTAAGTGTAGAACCCACAATTACAAACAAATGTCCCCATTATAGAGAAACGTGTTGAACTGAAAAATTGTCTAGATGAGCCAGTTGGGATATGGAATAGGTGGGTGGCCACCAAGATCCGCCTGGATCATTTCATTAATTGCAGTGACCAACAATTGTTCACATGATGTCCAATGGATTTTTAGAACTCATAAAATGGATTGTGCATGGTCTTTTGATACTTTTGCAGTGTGGGGAAATGGGGAGGTATATGACCCCATTGTTGAAAGATCTCACACCACTCCATTTGTGGTCCTATTGGAAACAGATTCGACTGACTCGTCGTTGCGTAATTCCCCAACATAGAACACTCATTCGTATATTTACCTTCAACATGACATGTATTACACCACACATTCTCATGCACCTCCTTAGCCTTCACAATATCTTGCAATTTCATTGTGAAGGTCATGAGTTGAGACTGTACCTGTGCCAATCCTACCGATGTCTCGCCACCTCCCAGTGTGACTTTTAGCTTCATAGCAATTTCTATGACCTCTGCTTGGGTTTTCACCTTCTATTGGGTGAGTGGGACTCAAATATGTGGTAGGAGTCCAACGATAAACCATTCTTGGTGTTCGACTTCTTGTAGATAATCCCACAAGGTTTCTCCAGCTAGCTTCTTGATCTCTTTGACCTCGATTATATACTATGATTTTGACTTAGGATTTTGAAATTCCCTAACTATATATCTCTTTATCTCTATCAGGGATCTTGTTTGTCCCACCAGTGTGGTAGCCTTGTACTTCATGTGCCACACCATAGATCTTTCTTCGAAAGTGGTTTCTAGCTACACAATATTGGATGCCTCATTTGTGAATCTCTCAACTAAAAATATAGCTTCACACATGAACCAATGTGTTTTTGCATCATCTCTTCCTGTCCCATGAAATGTAAGAAGTCCAAGTATTGAATCTTGTTCCATCATACTTGATCTAGAACTGTGTCTTCCTGAGTGACTACTACTTGTTGTTGATGATACCGATGTGCTCTCTTGTGAAGTATTAATGAATTCTGTTTCTCATTCAATTGTCTCTTCCAATACCTCTTCTTTTTCTTCTCTTACCTCTATAGCTTATTTGGTTCTTTCTTCTTGATGACAAATGTGCAAGGGGATTTTTTCAAAGAAGGGGTTCCTCCATACTCTCTCATATTTTGTGGTGAGGGATCCAAAATAAATCCATATCTTTAGCTACGTAAGCCTGCTTATAATCACTAAGGCCTCTACCCCTTCTCAGAGGTCTCCATCACTGTCATCTACTTCATTAATGCTACTTGTCTACACCCCATCTTCTTGTAATGTGACCAAAATGATCACTATCTAAGGGGATCTTACTTCATTTATCTCGATCCTTCTACCACTAATTCTAGTATCCTCTCTTGATACGTTTCTCTAAATGCCATTTCTCTTCAAAAATATTTCTTCTTATGCTTTTCTCTGTAGCACATATATTTTTTCCACACACCCTTCTCGTGCATGTTCTCTTTTTTTCATATTGGATATGATTACGTGTTTTTCACTCCTTGCTTTCTATCCGCCCCCCATTCCTGCACAGGGGAGGGAGGGGGGGGGGGGGTTACTCAGTCATCCTATTGATCCCTATGTGCATCATCTCATTTTCTATGAGAAACATTTTTATCCACAGAGGGATTTCTTCCAATAATATCCTTCTAGGGTGAGTTGTAGTATTCAAATCCTTAGGGTGCTAACAATAGATTGGAAAATATGGAGTAGACTGATTAGAGAAGACTCATGGTTTGTAGTGTCCATTTATTGGTTATATAGAAGAGAATATGGTGGGGATGCACAAATCTAGGGGTTGTAGCATTCTCTTTTTGAGAAATATGTGTGGTTATGTTATGCAATAGAAGTTTTAGAGTGTCTACACTCCCAATTTTTTGTAGGAGAAGGAATTTCATTGTGAATTTCCTCTAGGCAGAAGGGGTGGACCCTCTTGCATCATCCTAATATGATAAAATGGATAGGTTTCATTTTTATACCATATTTTGTATATTTTATTCTAATCCCAATGTTTATACTAAGAAAGTGGGTAACTATCTCATACTACTTGTTCTTTATATTGATGACCTTATACTCACTAGTAGTGACCCAAAATTTTTAACTTATGTGAAATCTACTCTTAAGAAGAGATTCGAAATATCAAACTTAGGACATTTTCATTATTTTATTTTTCCTAGTCTAAGTATACACATGGACATCTTCACCACTTTCACAAGGACAACTGTAAACCAACTCCATCTCCCTTCTAGTCTAGAGTCAAGCTTTCTACCACAACCAAAGTAGATGTTACTTTTTAAGGTGAGTTAGTTGGTCACATTTTGTATTTGATTCATACCCATCATAATATTTTCTTTTCTATTGGTCTTGTTGTCTGGTATATGCAAACACCCCATGATAGCCATTATAAAGAAACAAAGATGATACTTTGTTATATCTAGGGTACAATTCATTTGAGATACAATATAGTTCAAGGATGACTCCTTTGTTTGTTGGTTTCACTTATTTCAGTTGGGTTGGTGACCCTATTGATTAGTAGTTTATTGTAAGTTATATTTTTAGTCTTGGTTCAAACCTATCACTTAGGCTTGTAAGAAATAATGTGCACTTTCTACCACACGTACCATGCCTGAAGTGGATGCCTCTTTATATCATCAGTCAATTGGTATCCTTTTGTATTTGACTCATACCCATCCTAATATTTCCTTTATTGTTGGTATTTCTTCCCGATATACGCAAACACCCCATAAGATCCATTGGAAAGTAGCAAAGAGGACACTTTGGTATATCCTAGGTACAATTTAGTTTGGGATACAACACATTTTAGGGAGGAATCCTTTGTTTATTGGTTTCATTGGTTCCAATTGGGTTTGCGACCCTATGATATTAAGTCTACCATAGGTTATGTTTTTAGTCTTAGTTTCAAATGTGTCACTTAGGCTTGTAAGAAATAATGTGTCCTTTATCTTTTTTAGTAGAAGCAGAGTATTGAGCAACAATTAGTGCATGTCATGAATTTTTGTGGCTTTGACATATCCTTTTAGAGTTCAGATTAGAATGACAACATCCAATGACACTTTGGGGTTATAATTAGAGTTCCATTCATCTCACCAAAGATATAGTTCAACATTATCATAGTAAACACATTAAGCTACACATGCACTTCATTAGAAAGCTTCTTCCGGATTTCTTATATAAGTGCTTTATTTCCATATAGATGATGTAGCTGCAAGCATTTTCACAAAGAATTTTACATAAGAAAAGTTTTCCATGTTTTGATCTATGTTAGGAATTCAAGAAGTTGTCACTGATGGGAGATAGGATTTAATGCCTCCTATTATGTCACCATTGTAAATCCTTCAATCTTATCCCAAGTTGTTCTTAAGGGGGTATGTTAGGATATTTAGACACTTAGGAGTTAGTTAATTTCAACTTGGTCTAATGTGTCTTTAGGAAAAGTGTGTTTCTTTAGTGTTCTTTATTTCAAGGAGGACTCCTTTGTTTGTTGGTTTCATTGATTTTGATTAGGTTGGTGACCCTTATGATTAGTAGTGTATTGTAATTTATGTTTTTAGTCTTGGTTCCAAACCTATCACTTAGGTTTGTAAGAAATAATGTGCACTTTCTACCACATGTACTATGCCTAAAGTGGATGCATATTTATATCATCAATTAGTTAGTAGCCTTTTATATTTGTTCATACCCATCCTAATATTTCCTTTATTGCTGGTCTTGTTTCCCAATATATGCAAAGACCCCATAAGATCCACTGGAAAGTAGAAAAGATGATACTTTGGTATATCCTAGGTACAATTTAGTTTGGGATAAATGCAATTTAGGGAGGACTCCTTTGTTTATTGGTTTCACTGATTCCAATTGGGTTTGTGACCATGTGATATTAGTCTACCATAGCTTATGTTTTTAGTCTTAGTTTGAGATGTGTCCCTTAGGCTTGTAAGAAATAATGTGTGCTTTATCTTTCTTTAGTAGAAGTAGAGTATCGAGCAACAATTAGTGCATGTCAAGAATTTTTGTGGCTTTGACATATCCTTTCGGAGTTCATATTCGAACGACAACATATGATGACACTTTGGTGTTATAATCAAAATGCTATTCATCTCACAAAAGATCTCATTCAACATTAGCACGATAAACAAATTGAGCTACACATGCACTTCATTAGAAATCTTCTTCAAGATTGTGTTCTAGAGGTGCTCTATTTCCATATAGATGATCAAGTTGCAGATATTTTCACAAAGACTCTTACATAAGAGAAGTTTCCCAAGATTCGATATATGTTAGGAGTTCAATAAGTTGCCACTGAGGGGGGATACGCTTTAGTGCCTCATTCTTTATCATATTATGTCACCTTTGTAAATCCTTCAATCTTATCCCAAGTTGTTCTTAAGGGGGTATGTTAGAATATTTAGAACATTATGAGTTAATTAAGTTCAACGTGGTCTAAATTGTCTTTAGGTAAAGTGTGTTTGTTTAGTGTTCTTTTGTAATTATCTAATATGATAGTCAAGATTATGTTTTAGACATAAAGTGATCTTATGGTTCATCTTCTCCTCAATATTAACAACACTTAATTTGTGGCTTCACACTCGATTGGTCCATGGTCTATTTTTAAAAGGCATGGAGAGTCATTTGATAATGATCAGTTGTGAGATATTCTTATGTAATTTATTTTCTTTTTTTGTTAATATATTGTCTCGAGTGTCCAAATTAACTAGGATCATGGATTGTTTCCCTCTTTAAGGGTTTTAACCATATACACATTAGTATATTGGTATTTGATATATTGTATGAATGGTTTCCTTAAGGTATTTAACCTATGTAAATATACCTTGTTTATTGAAAAAACCCATAAAAAATCATCTACTCTTCAGAATTCTAAAAAATAAATAAATTTAAATTCTCCTATGTGCATGTTTTAATAAATTTCAAAAAAATAAGATATTGATAAGAGGGCACTTAAAATTTTATATTTTCATGATTTATGTTAAAATTAAGTGAAACCAATAAATTTCTTAAAAATAAGAGATTAATTAGATGGCACTTAAAATTTTCTATTTTGATGATTTATATTAAAATTAAGTGAAACCAACCAATAAAGTTCTCATTAATTTATTCAATTTATTTTTTCAAAGATGTTTGAAAGGGAGTCCACCATGAAATAAACTTAGACTACGTTCAAATTATTTTTTCAAAGATGTTTGAAAGGGAGTCAAACCCTAAGCACATAGTGCCACCATCAAATAAACTTAGACTGTGTTCAAATTCCATTTGAATTTTATTGTCAAAATTAAATCAATGATAGCTTTAAAAAATATATTGGAATACGTGTTATCTCAACTTATAAAACTAACAATTTCCCAAGGATTTGCAAAGACACGCCATAAAGAAAAGTTATTGTATAAAAATTAACAAGAGATATGATCTATGTAATATTTGTTAAATATTCAATTTTGAATTAACAAGAGATATGATCTATGTAATATTGGTTAAATATTTAATTTTACATGTTCAAAGCAATTCTAAGGTTTTTAAGGTAAAATATGGTATAAAATAAATCATATACATTATTTTTTTTATAAATAATTATATTTTATGGTAAAGATTAATCATATATTGTTATTTAGGTGTAAGACAATTGATGACAGAGTGTGTTGTTAAGGCACTTCGTAATGTTAAGGGTTAAATTCACGTTAAAGTTAAGAGACAAAAAATCCAACAATATTAAGGGTTGGTGATTTTTAAGGCTTAAATGCGAACAAAAAAAATTTAATCATATATTATATAAATAATGATAAATAAAAAGTAAATAGTTAATTGATATAATAATAATAATAATAATAATAATAATAATAATAATCTAATCCAGTAATCCAACTGTTCAAATGGTGACGGACTGAAAACCCTAGCACTCGGCCCATGCGAGCCGTCAACCGATAGCTACAGTGCTACCCGCGGCCACGAAAACCTACTCTCTCACTGTGAACCCGTATCGGCTCTGGTCCGGAGCCATGGGCGCTGAAGAGGAGGGGAAACCGCCCTCCTATAGCAATGTAACAGCAAACGACAAATCATGAACGCGGGCAAGAAGACCAGCATTTGAGCCGTCGCAACAAATCCGAGAGCAATTACTCGCCAAAGAGCAGGGCCTTCAACAGGAGATGGAGACGGAAGCTAGCACTTCCAACCCCAAAGCACCTCGCAGTTGGGAACCCGGGAAATGCATCCCACAACTGGAAAAGGCGCCCAGATATCACATAAGCTCAGCCAGGGTGGGTGAACACACACAGTTTATGCAAGAACATGCCCTCATTGGTAAATTTTTGGGACTCTGGCCATCAGAAAGGGATATGAACAAATGGATCAAACACTGGTGGAACCCTAAAGGAGATTATGAAGTCCAGCTCAGCTCAAAAGGCTTCTTCACCATCATACTCTACAATCTAGAAGAAAAGGATCACATCTTCGAAAATGGCCCTTATTTCTTCAACTCAGCAGGGTTATTCCTATGGTACTGGATAGAGCACTTCAGCCCAGACAAGGAGGACTTTACAATGGCACCCGTCTGGATATGCCTCTACTCCCTCCCGCAAGAGTTCTGGCTGGAGGAGATCTTTATGGGAATAGGAAACACCATTGGTCAATACGTGAAGGCCTCTGAAGCTACAAAGCAGCGCAAATACACCTCATATGCCCGCATCTGTGTCTACATGAACATAGCCAAGGCTCTACCAGGAGTCGTAATACTGGAGTACCGGGATGAGGACTGGTCACAAACCCTTGACTATGAGCACATCCCGTTCAGATGCAGAAAGTGCCATGAACATGGTGATCTGTTTCAGGATTGCCCCTTAAATAAGACAAACCCCAAAGTCACTCAGAATCTGCAAAAAGATGGCTTCACGGTGATCCAGGCAAGGAAGAAAAACCCCATTCGAAGACAGGCGACCGATCCCAGACCTCGGATCCAAACCCGGAACGCTTACGACATTCTAAGCCAGTTACCGGAGGAAGAGGAGGTCCAGGACCCCCATGCAGGATCACAGGCAGGCAAAGCCCCAATTACTGCCACCCCACCTTCGGATCCGCTTAAAGAAACCAACGCACAAGAAGCAGGGGATGCAGAAGAAGATACTCAAATGCAAGTGAATGCCCAAGATCTACCTGGCATAGATCTGGAGAAACTGGAGGAAGCCCTGGATCAGAGAGACCTGCAAGGCCTCCCAGAAGAACAACTAAGAAAGGTACACAAGATCTTCCTTGACTCAACAACAGGTTCCACAGCGCGCCTTGGCATTGCTACAGAGTTAAGCTCTAGCTCCAAAAAAACGCCACGCAAAAACAAACGAAGAGGTCAGAAACCAGTACATCAGTTGATCAAAGAAGCTGGGCACCTAATGATCAACTTAGGACAGATACAGAAGCTCTCGGAGGGATACCTCCACCTACACCCCTCCGCTCAATGATGACGATCATCACCTGGAACATTAGAGGGCTCAACGGAAGATCCAAGCAAAGGATCCTCAGAGACTGCATCAAAGAGGAAACCCCAGATATTCTAATGTTGCAGGAGATTAAATGCGCCGAATTGGAAGCTGAGATCATACTGCAACGAATATGGAAAGGCTGCCACTATTTCTCTACGGACTCAGTGGGAGCAACGGGAGGTCTAGCAATATTGTGGAACCCCACCCACACGATCCTCAGTGGCCCCTTTTCCACATCACACACCCTGTCAGCACATTTTGAAATAATAGGCTCGAATCAGGAGGGGACCATCACCAACGACTACGGCCCACAAGGACAACAGGAAAAGAACAAATTCTTGGAAAAGATGGCCCAAGTCAAAGAACTGGTGAACACGCCCAACTGGATCCTAGGAGGTGACTTTAATATGATAATGTCGCTGGAGGAAAAAACGGGAGGAAGCAAGCGACTAGAGAAAGACAGTGGTAAGTTCAAAACCCTCCCTGAACACCTAAAGCTAGTAGACATAGAGAATAACAATGGCAATTTCACCTGGTCTAATCGCAGATCTGGCAGCCAACATATAGCTTGCAGACTGGATCGCTTTCTAGTAACAGAACACTTGATTGAGAGAGATCTCGGCATAGAAAGCGTAATCCTTCCCAAAACAGGCTCTGACCATTGGCCGATAGCCCTCCAAATAGCCATAGAAGCAACACCAAAATTTAAACCCTTCAGATTTGAAAAATTCTGGCTCACACACCCAGACTTCCATCAACTGGAACAAATTTGGTGGAATCAATGAGAGATTGAAGAGAGTACCAAGATGTACAGATTCCAGCAAAGGCTTAAAAACTTCAAGCAAAGGCTCAAACACTGGAACAAGAACACCTTTGGCAACATCCTCCAAGCCATCAAGGATGCAGAGCTCAGGCTAGGCGAAATACAAAAGATATTTATATCAGGGGCCTGCACTACTGAGCTCATGTAGGAAGAGGAGCAGTTACAGATGCAACTGGAGCAAAGAAGAAGGCAAGAGGAAATCCTATGGAGATAGAAAACTAGAGTCTAGTGGCTCAAAGAAGGGGAAAAGAATACCAAATTCTTCCACAGAACTATGATACACCAGAGACACATCAACAGAATAACACACCTGGAAGATGATCAAGGCCAACCAATAAGGGAACATGCCCGCATTGAAGAGGAGCTCCACAGATACTACCAAACCCTCCTCACGGAAAATAATGTGGACGGGGGTGAAGCAATCTCCCGAGTTACTAGCCACATCCCCAAGCTAATCACGCCGGAGCAAAATGCAGCTCTCAAATGGCCAATATCTAAGGAAGAGGTGGACAAAGCCATTAAAGACATGCCCCCAGGAAAATCCCCAGGCCCCGATGGTTTTACTGCAGATTTATTCCACTACCGTTGGGACATAATAGGCCAAGATGTATGGGAAGTCGTTGAAGAATCCAGATCGTCGGAGCAAGTTCTCCAAGCCTTCAATGCAACCTTCCTCACCCTCATCCCAAAGGAAGAAAGAGTCACGAACCCCAAACAGTTTAGACCCATTGCCTTATGCAACGTCATCTACAAGATTATCACCAAGGTAATTGCAAATCGACTCAAGCCAATTCTGCCTTTTGTCATCTCCAAGGAACAAGCTGGATACGTAGAAGGAAGGCAGATCATGGACAACATCATACTGGCAAATGAGGTGGTCAGCTCTCTCAAGACAACAAAAACCCCAGGTATGTTAATTAAACTCGATCTTTCAAAGGCTTTTGATAGAGCCAGTTGGCAGTACCTCAAAGCTATCCTAGACTCCTTTGGCTTCGATCATGACTGGGTAAACTAGATTTTGAATCTCACCTCTTCGGCGTTCTTCTCAATCCTAGTCAATGGAGTCCCTTCACGCCCCTTCTCGGCCTCTAGAGGCATAAGACAAGGCGATCCACTCTCACCCTTTCTTTTTGTTCTAATGGCGGAGGGCTTGGGCCGCTACATCAAATCAACAGTACTCGAAGGCACCCTCATAGGTCTACCCCTGCACAATATCAGGCCTGCCCCCTCGCATAGCCAATTCATCGATGACACCATACTAATGAACTCCCCTACTGCACGCGAATCCCACAAACTCAATTCCATCCTTTCAGACTTCACTGAAGCCTCGGGAATGACACTGAATCTAGAAAAATCCAAGCTTTTCTTTTTCAACACTCCCATTGTAGTCCAACTGCATATTTCCAAAATCCTGGGCATCCCCAGGTGCTCCCTTCCATCCAATTACCTGGGTATTCCTCTCACTGGAGCGCCAGCTAATACCATCTCCTGGGATAGCCTCCTTACTTCCATCTCCAATAGACTAGCCAACTGGACATTCAGACCTTTAAACATTGCAGCTAGATTGGTCCTGCTAAAGTCAGTCCTCCAAACCCTACCCACCTACCTTTTTACAGCGTTAGCTGCTCCCAAGCACATCATCAGAGCGATCAGAAACATCCAACGGAGTTTCCTCTAGAAAGGTTTGCAGGCCAATAAGAAATGGGCCCTGGTGTGCTGGGATAAGGTATGCATACCGAAAAGCAGGGGAGGCCTAGAGCTACAGTATCCTGGAAAGCTCAATCAGATAATGGGAGCCAAGATATGGTGGAGGTGGATGAAAACACCAGACGCATTATGGGCTCAAATCTGGAAGAACAAATATGCTCCTACCATGCAGCCGGATCATCTAATCAGACACAATATGAAAATTCAGGGCTCGAACATCTAGAACACAGCTTGGAAAAACAAATATTTGATACAAAAACACGCCTTCTAGGAAATACGCAATGGAGACAGTGCAAGGTTCTGGCAAGACTCGTGGAAACAACTTAAACCTCTACAGGATCTAGCAGAACTCGCACCCCTCCATTTAGCCTTTAATCAAACCCCTGCGATGAAGGTACGAGATCTCTGGAAACCCACAGAAGCGGGGCAGACATGGCGGAAATGGAAAACCTCCAACCACGAGCTAGGTACACCCCCTGATCTAAAATTGTCTGCCTGGCACCAAGAGGCTGGACGCAGGAAAATTCCCCGGAGGGAGGGGCCCGATATCCTCAGATGGGGGAACTCAGCTTCAGGAAACTTCTCGGTAAAAGAAGCCTATGGCATACACTGCAACCACCACAATCAGCAAAGGGATAACATCTGGAGCAAGATATGGAGCAAAGCGCTCTGGCCCAAGGTATCCACCTTCCTCTGGCTAATCATCCACAACAGAATTCTAACATGGGATAATCTCAGGAAGAGATTATTCACTGGACCATCAATGTGCGTCTTATGTCAATCCCAAGAAGAAACTAAAGAGCATCTCTTCAATGGATGTAGCTACAGTCAAACAGTCTGGGACCAGGGAGCACAAACCATGCGTCGATCCAACCAAAACCGAGGCAGCATCAGAGACAACATTGAAAATTGGGATTCAATCACATACAACAACCCCATTCTGAACCATATATGGCTTCTACTCCCAGGCTTCATTCTTTGGCAGATATGGAAGGAGAGGAACAAACGCATCTTTCACTCCAAGATCTCCCCTGCAGAGGCAACCTGGGTCAGAGTTGCCATGCTCATCAGAGAAACAATTAGAAGCAAGAACTGGCAACCTCGGGACAAGGATTGCAGCTGGGAGGAGGCACTAATCCTCCAAGATTGGCAACTCAACCTAAAAGACTCGGTGGCCTCCAAACCTCCCAAGAATCACTTCCCCAGGCCAACCCTCTGGACCCCCCCACCTGCTGGATTTGTAAAAATCAACTTCGATGGAGCTTCAAAAGGCAATCCTGGACCGACAGGATATGGAGGTGTAATCAGGAGCTCCACAGGGGAAATCCTAACTTTGAATGCAGGATATTTGGGAGAGACCACAAACAATGTTGCAGAATTAACAGGCCTACTACGGGGCCTCCAACAAGCTATAGCCCTAACTAGTCACAAAATCATTTTGGAAGGGGACTCCCAAATTATCATCCAGCTCATCACTAAAATCCTGCATGGGGGACACCCACAAAAAATCTCTCCCAGCTGGCGCCTTGCAGGACTGCTAGAAGACTTCAAAAACTTACTCAGGCATAATATCAGTGTCATCCCCTCCCACATCAAAAGGGAGGCAAACTTAGTAGCCGATCACCTAGCAAATGAGGGAGTACACAGAGAAACGAAGCTAATAACTTGGGACGCCAGAAGCACTGAATTCTCCGCTCTCTACAATCACTGCAAGCTACTGGCCAGCAAAGACTTCCCAGCCCCGGATGGGGTGACACGAGTCGAAAGAGAGGGACGTGGAGAGGACGTGAGGGAGGCCATTTATATCGGCCCTTACCACACACTCCAGGAGTTATGAGGCGCACTTGTTCCAACTGCCTCCGTCCTCCGATGAGGCCCTGCACGAGTGACTTTAGTCCGGTCAGCCAGAGCATTAAGCTCATGGCTTTAATGGCTACTATCGTGCTTTATCCCTCCACCAGCCCACCTGGGAGTTTTATTGTGCCCTTGGAGCTTCCCGATAAGCTGAGCTGTAACAGAGCTCTCGACGATTTCTCAGAAAGTAATATGTTTACAGTCCCCGACAATTGGGACCCCCCAACTCGCTTCATCGACTCAGTGGCTACTCCTCGCGCCAAAGACTCCTCAGACCCCTGCGCCAAAGACTCCTCAGACCCCTGTGCCGCGCCATGTATAATTGAGGAGGAGCCACAGGTGGACATAGGAGGAGAAGAAGGTGTAGGACGACTGGGAAAAGACGACAAGATGCCGATGCCACCCTCGCCACCTCTCTTGCTCCCGGAGCAGTTGCAGCTCATATTCGAAGTCCGAAGTTTGGTCGACGATCAGATATTCCGAGCGGTCTGTGTTAGCCAGCGCCTGGACATGCTTTATGCGGCCTATTCCAACGCCACTCCTAAGCATCAATGCCCAACCTGTGCGCAGCCATTTGCCATTCCAGCTAGCGAGGAGGAAGCGAAGGATGCTAATGGGAGTGCCGGTTCATAGGTCATTATGTATGCATGTTTTTCTATTTGTCTGCTTTCGTAGTTTATCAGGACTGTAGTTCTCTAGTTGATAGTCTGGATAGCATCAAAATTTCCATTACTAGAATAATGTTAGACAAGGATACACTCCCTGGTTTCCTACGGGCAGGGTGGTGCTACACTCTCTGTATTTTTTTGCATGCTACTGTGGGACAACCAGCTGTCCTGGTTTCCTACATAGGTAGGACAGCTGGCGACTATGTGTCATGTATACCCTTTTTGCTGAAGCTTTAATATAATAGGATCTACCTTTTATTTAAAAATAAATAAATAATAATAATCTATTTTTAAGGTCACGACCAAGCCAACACACCAAATTGGTGTATGAGACCCCCATGTTTGTGGGACAAGGGACCCCCCTCCGCCCAACGATTTGATTGGTAAAGTCTACGAAGGTATACATACCCTACCCCCCTCTGGATTTGAACCTGTGACATCTTAAGAGGAAACACATGTTCTTAACCATTAGGCCCACTCAGGCTGTAAACAATGATTGCTTAATTAATTTGTTTGATAATAATCTATGATTAATTTATTATAATTAGTTCATTCAAGTTTGAATATCCTATTTCAAATATTTTAAAAATAAATTAATAAATAGACAAACTCACTCTTATTTTTTATTATTACATTATGTATAACATACATAATTCAAAAATACATTTAAAATACTTAATATCATTCCCCATTATTTGTTTAATTTTAAAATTCTTGAAATAAACAATAATGCAAAAACATTAAATATCATAACCCCATATAGTAGGATCATGATAGGCTTAGTTTACATGTGAAGATATTCTTTTAAAACTTGAAATAGTACGATCATGATAGGCTTAGTTTACAAGTCAACAAAATATTTTTAAACTTGAAATTGATATAGTCAAGAAACAAAATACTAAAGAAGATATGGATGAGTCTTTTTAAACTTGAAATTGATATATATTAATAAACAAAATACTAAAGAAGATATGGATCAATATATTACCTATAGCATAAGGAAGCGACATTTAAAGGTATGTGTATTGTCTTTTGTTCGGTAGTAAATTTGATGATTAGAGCCTAGTGAAAGCGCCATGTCCTATCGCATTTTGTTCTAGATTTAGGTGGATCTAGGGGGATTAGTCTATGTCCGCATTCATCGATTTATCCGATAACAAAATTGACGACTCCACTGGGGAGCACGAATTTTTTCCTAGTTTTCCTTGTTTTCTTGCTTTTATTGCTTGGTTTCTGTTTTCTGAGTCACTGGAGGATACAACTTGACTCTCTGACTTTTAAAATTCACAGGAAAACCTTCATAATTTTTTAATTTTTTCCATTTTTGTTTGATTTCTGCACCCTGCTTTAAGGGACAGTGCGGCGACTTAGGATTTCTGTGCCCTACCTATTTTGACCAGTGTGAAAATGCCACGCCCTACCCATATCTGGCCCGCGGAAATCAGTGATTTCCGCATTGTGATAATCTTCCAGCCTACGAAAATTGTGAAATTCTTGATTTTTGATTGTTTTCCTTACCCAGACCTTGGATTTGGTTTTGGGGTGAATTTTTGGGTTTGATTATGATTTGTTTACAGTCTACTTGATAGTTTTTTAGCTAATTTTAGCCATCTTTGCTTTGTTTTCTTTTGAAAGATTTGATCTCTTCCATTGAGTGTCTTTCAGTTACAAAGCCTTGTTTTTCTTTAGAATTGTTTAGTGAAAAGAACCCTTCTTTTTTCTGAATAACTCATGGTAAAAGAGAAACTTTGTTTGGGTTGTTTTTTTTTTTTTCGTTTTGAAGTGATTTTCTATTTCCTTTAAATATCTTTGAAACAAAAATCTTATTTTTTTCTTTGCATTAGATCGGGGGCATATTTGCATTTGAAGTAGTGAAATTGCATTATTTTTGGTCTTAAATTCTTAAAAAATTTCCCCCTCATGGTTGGGTGGGGGGGTGGGGAGCGTGAATCGTGTATTGGTGTATAGTCTATTTGTCTCATTTCTTGAAAATCTTGATATTGATGAGTTTAGTAAATTTTGGGACATTGTGCATCTGGGAATGATAAATGTTTTCTCCTTCTTGTAGCATAGCTTTCATCAAAATGAAAAGATTGCATCTTCATCTCTTTGCATAAATTTCGAGTTGGTTAAAACACCATATTGTTCATGCCATTTTCCTCTTGAGTAACAATAGCCAAAAAATAAAGCGCTAATAAAAATTGATTAGACATTTTTATATTTTCTGGTAGCAAACCTACATTAGATTAGTTGTAGGGATTTGGAATAGGTGTGAAAGATAACTTTCCAAAGATGCAGAAAAACATAGAATCTTGACTTAGGGAGCGATGAAATCCACTTATTACATTTTTTCCTGGGAAGCCCTTCTCACACAAAGGTCAATCACGAGGTTGCATTGAGACTGACAGAGTTACTCACCCTGCTTTGTTGGTCTTGGTGTAGAGATTGCGCGTATTATGGGGGTCGCTTGAAGGTATACCCACAATGATGAGTGGAAGCTTTTCAAGTTGATTTCGGGCTATATACCCTTCCCTTGCGTATGGATCAGACTATCGATTGTTTCCCTAGGCATCACTGTAGTGATTGGTAACCTTCGTGGCCTATCTCTTTAGGGTTTTTACACAAGGTGATTTTGGAGGGGAAAGTCTTCATGGTACCTGGAATCGACGTTGGCCAAAATCACTTGGGCTCCTTGAAGGGTATACCCACATTTATGTGTGGGAGCTTGCACCAGGGTGTAAGTCTGTCAAGCAGGTCATCAACGTAATTTTTCCACCCACTCTATCTCATCCCCTTCTTACATTTTTCCCGCGACATTGGATTTCATCACCAACTACTGTGCTCATTGTGAGAAGGTTTTGTTTTCTTACTTGCTTACTAGATTTTTAGTGTGTGATGTTTGTTTTCCCTAGTGGACTCTAGATTGGATTTTTATTTAATGACGTTAGTTCCTGAAATGACCAATGAAGGAACCCCAGCTCCAGGGGAACCTTTTGTTTTTCCTTCTTACAGAAACATTGGTCCTTGTCACATTGCTACTTTGAGCTTTCCAGGTCTCATGATTGGATTACTTGTGTGGTTGTTTTCCACTTAGGTAATCCCGAATGCAGTAAGTGCTTTGGTTGTAAGCACTTCCTCCCAAGAGCATCAACCTCATGTTGATCCTTCACCTTCTTCACTAGTAAGATCTTCTTCGCCTTCTTCACTTGCAAGGTCTTCTTCTGTTTCATCTTCTTCGTCGTGTGAAAGATCTAAAGCTAGTAATTTGACGAATAATAAGAAGAAGAAAAGGAAGAATAAGAAGAAGAAAAATAAGCAAGGATCCACACTTCCAATCACTGTCAAACGTGTTGGAAATAAATCAGTTACTGTTAATCTCACTAGGAGTGTTGATGATGCTAAGAACACCCAAAAAACTCGTAAGCCCAAGTACCCTTGCAATCTTTTCAAGGGTAGCCATCTTCTTAAGGATTGCCCTGGTCTATCCAAGGTTATAGAAGCATGGTCTACGCACCCTCGCCAACCCGTGTTGTCAACCTCTGAACAACATGTTGATGACCTCCCATAAACTAGTCACGATATAGTTAGGAAGGAGAAAAGTAGAGCCAAGTTCCCATGTATGTTATGCAAAAGGCATCATCTAACTCATCTTTGCCCTCATATGGAAGAAGCCTCAAAATTATTGGAAGACACGACTGTTTCATAGCCTCAACTTCCAGCCGCTTATCACAAGCTTACTCTCAACCCACCCATAGTTGATGGAATGATCAATCCGGTTCCTTCATCGGTCAGTTCGGTTGATCATGTAGTCAATCTGGTCATGTATTCAATTGAACCAGTTGACCAAGTGGTCGATCCGATCCCATCCTCGATCGATCCCACTCTCTCGTTAGAGAGTGAAACCCAAGTGGTTGATTTGATCCCATCCTTGGTCAATCGCACTCTCTCGTTAGAGAGTGAAACCCAAGTGGTTGATTCGATCCCATGTTTGGTCAATCCCACTCTCTCGTTAGAGAGTGAAACCCAAGTGGTCGATCCATTTCCACTCGTCGACCCCATTCTCCCCTTGGATAATGAAACCCAGGTGGCCGATTTGATGTCATCATCGGTCGATCTTACTCTCCCGCTAGAGAGTAAACCTGATACTGCTCATGTTTTTCTCATTGATACAGAATCTACCGTGTCGGGAAACATTCCTCCTTCTCCCGTGGAACCTCCTCCAAGTAATGAGGCCATAATTTTTAATTAGGGTGTTCTACTTGCACCTCATCTTTCCTCTCACATTCCTTTCCAGATTACAATACAGATTTGTGGTTGGGACATTCCTCAGATGCTGATAGATGAAGGGTTGTCCTTAGCTTGCGCTGGTTACATAGAATCTGTTAGCTTTTAACAGAATAACTAGTCAACCTTTAGGGACCCTTCCTCATTTTCTTATAACTTTGGGAGGGAAAACTGTCTTTATTGATGTCATGGTAGTCCAAGACCACTTGGATTTCACTTTACTCCTTGGAAGGGATTATGTCTATGCCATGAAAGTTATTGTGTCCAATCTTTTTCGCATGATATCTTTCCCTCATGATGGAAGAATGGTGACTATTGATCAAATTTCATTCATTTGTCCTGATTGGATTACCTCCCTAAGTGGTTCTTATATGCTGATGGTATCGCCCCTACCACAGTTAAATTATGTGGCGTTGTCTCCCATGCCTTCAGTTGCCGATACAGATGAGCCTCTCACTGTAAGCTCACTCCCTTATGACTTGGATCCGGTAGTTGACATGGTGACCTCTTCGGTAGGGCTCTTGGAGCCTGACCTCCTTACCCCTCTCGCGACCCTCGACATGTGTTCCTTCCAGAGTGTGTTTCTTCCATCAAATGAATATCTCTTAGAATCCATGCCCGAGTTTTGTCCCTTGACATGGTGTCCTTCCAGAGCATTGTCTCCTTGGAAGCTGTGATCAAGAAAAGGTTCGAGCATGGTTTTCTGATTTCAACCTTGTTAAAAAATGAAACCAACTATGAGGATAGTTTTACATCTCCGTGGAAACCTCGTTAAAAAATGAAACTGAGGTTATGAGCATAGTTCCTATTTCTGTGTAAAGATCTTTTTTTAAATGAAACATAGGTCTAGGGTTTGAACCTAGATTCTTGACCATAGTTCTTATTCATGTGTCAATCTCGTTTAAAAAATGAAATAGATTGTTCCCCCTCTCTGTTTGAGTCAAGTCCTTCATCTAGTATTTGAAGCTTCATTTCATCCACCTTTGTAGTTTGAAGAAACAAAGCTTGGGGGGTGATGCTTTCAGCCTTTGGACTTCATGCTGAAGTTACGTCACTGGTTTCTTAAGTTTGGGGCTAAGTACCAACCATCCCTGTGTTATGCGTTGGGAAGTTCAAGCATAGTTTTCTATGGTTCAAGATTGTGTAAAAATGAAACCACCTACCTCAAGCATAGTTTCCTAGGTGAAACCACCTATGGTTCGAGCTTGTGTAAAAATGAAACCAGGTCCAAGCATAGTTTTGTTTAGTTTTTAAGCTTGTGTAAAAATAAAATCTATCCCAAGCACAATTTTGTTTTGTTTTAAAGCTTGCGTAAAAATGAAAACAATCCCGAGCTTAGTCTTTGTTCTTTCTCATGCTCGTAAATACATGAGAATAAGTTACTGATCTTAGTCTTTGTTATTTATCTTGCTCGTAAATCAATGAGAATGTAACCAAGTATAATTTTATCACTTTTTCGGACTTGTAAAGGTTATACAAAAAAGAAACCCCCTGGAGTCCCCTTTAAGCTCTTTTCAGACTCTCTAAACATGAAAAGATTGCCGAGTGATCTTGTTCTTTTCACACTTGTTAAAGTATTAGAAAGCGCATCTGTTGAGCGATAGTTTATCTCTTTTTTGGTCTCATCAGACTACTTTATGAAAAAGGAACTGAGAGAGTTCTCTTTAAGTGTTTTTCAGACTCTATAAACATGAAAAACCCTTGAGTTTTCCTTCTTTGGACTTGTTAAACAAACATCGAAAGGCCCATATGGGACCGAACCACTCCTTCCTAGGGTTTGTTAAACATACTCTGGGGTAATCACCCGAAGGATGAGCTTACATTTACAAGCATATGTTATCCTCCTCAATCTTGGGTAAAAATGAAGAGGTACTCGCCAGAAATGGTGGGGGAAAAATTTGGAAAGAAATGTGTATAAACCTGTATTCTATGGAAGAGTCATTTTTTAACCTGATACCCTTTCACTTGCTTTGTGTCTAGGTTGGAAAATCCACTTGTCTCTTGATCATACTCCTTTATAAGATTACAAATTGGTCTGTGATCCGTGTTGTTGAGTCAGTTTTCCAAGACAATTGTCATGTTGTCAATATGTTCAAAGAGAAGTTCAACCCAAAAATCCTTCTATTGCGTCGACCATTTATGCAGTCCTTAAGACTTCTATTGCGTTGGCCATCCCTGATTCAGTCCTGAATCATTTGTTACTCTGATCTGCTTCAAATCTTGTTACCTGTTTCATGTCATTGATGGGGGATACATTAAGGCCCTCATGTGACAAGTCTTTTCTTGTCGACTTCAACTCATTATCCATGAATTAGACTTAGAAACTAATTGTTACCATGGAACTTGCATGCGTCAATGGTAGGTTTCCTTGCTTTCGACAGTGGGTTTTCATTATTGACCTATGATCGGGAGATTCCGCGAGTGTTCGACTACAAATCATTAATTCACATTCCTTGGATTGTACTAGTGTACCTTGGGAGTCATTGACATTAATGGTGATTTCCCTCACACTTGTTAAAGGTATCCATTAATGACCGGTAATCAAGTGGTTTCTACCATGTTCAACTTCAACACATGTATTCACATGGTTATATCCATACTATAGAGTGGTGGAGATGAAGACCCTAAATCTTTTCTCACAGATTCAGGTTGCGTTGGAGTATATTCAGCTTGTACTGTTGCATAGATCCACATTGTATGTCTCGTGGCTATGCTCAAATTTGAGTCTTTAACACATAGATCCACATTGTATTTTTGGTGGCTATGTTAATATTTGAGTCATAATGGCATGGATCCACAGTGTATGTTTGGTGGCCATGACCTGTATTACTTGGCATGGAACTTCGCATGTCGACATTTATGCTTTGAGTCATTTGTATTATGAGTATGGGAATGCCTACCTCAGTGATGATATATTATTGTACTATATTTCCTTGTTTGTTGGCAGGTTTCCGACCGACGCGTTCCTTGTTCCCTACACACACTCGACAAAGTATTTTAGCTATCACTTTGTTCTAACTTCATACTTTGGGGGTCTCTCTGTTACACATTATTTTCGTCACCCTTATGACCATTAATGATGTAAACCTATATGTTGCCTTCAGAGGGGTTAGTGGCCTGAATTCCTAAAGAAGAAAGGGAGAAGAACTTTCCCTTAGATAAGAAGTTCTGTTTTCCTCTGTAAAAACCCTATTTTGGAGGATTTTCGCAGGCTGCACCATAGCTAGGGTGCGGAAATGTCTGATTTCTGTAGGCTTCACTATAGCTAGGGCACAGAATTTTCGCAGGCTTCACTATAGCCATGTCGCGATGGCCTTCGTACGTGGGAAAAATAATCATTTTCTTGATGGTTCTAGAAGGAGAAGCTTCTATGGTGAGGTGGACTTTGAATGGTTTGGATCTTACTCGCTTTCATGATTTAGTGGGATCATCCTAACCTCCTCACCTTATCCTCTTCAGCTTATAAAAGGAGAGGATCTCTCATGGAGAAAGTTAGCTGGATCTTGGCTTGGGATTAAACTTGATTGAGTTGGATTGAGCTTGGGATATTTATCTTAGATTTGTTAAGATAGATTGTGAGTAGCTATCAGATCCATGGTCTTATAATACTTGGAGAAAGAAGTGTGTGGGAAGCAAGGAATCGTTGGAAGGAACCTTACGACATCAAGGCATCTGGTTGTAATCTCTCTTCCTATTATTAATATAATACAATGGCATGTTTCTTTCCCATAGAATTATCTTATTTTATTGCATAATTCCTTGATCATATGCATAGGTTGTCATTGAATATACTCTCCCTACTTTCACTTTGGTTGGTTTGTGTCTCATTGCAGGATCAATATCACAAGAGCACCAGAGCGAAACAGGAAAAAAAAAGACATAAGGAAGCGACATTTAAAGGTATGTGTATTGTCTTTTGTTTGACAGTAAATTTGATGATTAGAGCCTAGGGAAAGTGCCATGTCCTGTCATGTTTTGTTCTAGATCTAGGTGGATCTAGGGGGATTAGTATATGTCCGCATTCACCGATTTTCCCGATAACACATAGTAAGGTATACAACCATGTGGCACAATGCATATCCTAAGAACAGGAAATCTAATACCATCAATTTTGGCACGTATCTTGAGGAGATGCAAGAGAAGATAGAAGACACATGGAGGATCTCATCAGTAGTGGTGAAGGAGAATGAAGGGATGGAAAAGTTCAAAGAATCTAGACACAACATGTGGATACAAGAAAAGAGACATTGCAAGAAGAAATTATTGAAGATGCAGTACTGTATCACAACAAAAGAAGTACAATGGGTGATAAGGGAATGCTTGGATCAATGGAAGGTACCAGTGGATGAAAAGAAAGGAATAAAGGGTAATGAACAAGCAGGAAATAGACAATCAAGTAGTCCAACATTGAATACCAAGAAAGCATCAGAGCACACTCAACCAATAGAAAGTAGGGAGACAATAAATAAGTAGAGGAATAATGAAACAATACCTAGGGAATCAATACTAGAAACTAAGCACATAGAAAGAACAAACATGGAAGATAAGAAAAAGGATAACATCCATAGCTAGGAGGAAGGAAGTGGAGACCTACCAGAGGCGAAGAACCTCATGTATACATAGACAACACCAAAGAGAATATTAGTGACAAAGATAGGAGGACAATTCAAGAAGATGAAGGTGCACAAGGAGACCCTCAACTTACAATAAATGAGGATGATGTGGAATTGGTGGCATAAAAAGTGCAAGATCGAGGAGAAGAAGCATTATACGTCGTGGAGTCACAAAGAGAAGAATTAATGAAAAATTTGATGGATGTTAAATACGTTTTGGAAAACCTACATATTAATGTAGCACAACAAAAAGGCACAAGATAGTAGGAGCAAACCCATGAAAAAAAATAGAAAGTACAAACAACAAAAATGGGAAGTGATATTTTCCAAATCAACCAAGGTACGCTACAAATAGACAAGGACACAACAAAAAAAACCTTAAAGGATATAGAGAAGTTGGACTTGGTGTTTTCCAAGATTCCAACCAAGGAATTATACAAGCTACATATTAGTGTCACGCATGAAGTTCAATCAAGGGCCAGGAAAAATGCAACAAAATTAGAGATAACCAAGGAGGTAAAGGGTAACTGGAGATATCCCTAAACCAAGTGTAGATTGAGAGGGATAAAGAAAAAAAATGCGCAAATAAATTAGAACAAAGGCTTGAGGAATTATTTAAAACTATCCCAGACGACGCACAAGCAGAGGAGTTAACCATATAAGAGAAGATCCAAAAGATATCCCGGGCTATGGAAAGTTACAATTAGGAAATCATAGACCTAGAAGATAAGGTGATACATAGCACTCTACTAGATATCAAAGAACAAAGGGAACAATAGGCTGTAGAATACACATAAAATAGTGAAGGGGAGATTAACAAAATGGTATAATTGTACAACAATACAATACATATGTGGACATAATTGCAAGAAGATGAAAAGATTCAAGAATTAGACCAAAAGGAGGGAAACATAAACATTGTGGTGTAGGACTTGAAGAAAAATTAGAATATGATGAAGATAG